>JAQGBY010006779.1:0-12626 GCA_034698785.1 Mycogona germanica | reverse complement strand
ACAACTGGTCATTCGACCCCCGCCATAGGCCCCTCTCTTGGGGGCTGCTTGTGGGTACATATTGTAATTGTAATTCCAAGTTCACCGATCACTGATAAAACTATTGTATACATTACAAATTTAAATTTTATTTTTAAAAACATCTGCCAGCACCGACAGCACATGAATGTATATTTTTTAAACTTTGTTTATTCGTTTGACAAATGTAAAAATTGTATTTATAAAAATTTAGGTTGCCCGATGACTGGTTAAACTATTTTTGTTGACCTCTACTCTCGTAGTTCTCGTAGTACTACGTATCACTAATCTTGAAATTAGCAAGAAATTTGTTTTAATCTTGGTTAGGAAATATCTGATTTGGAAATTAGGCAATGTGCAAATACATGCAATGCGTTAATCAAAGTTCATCGCAGAAGCATCTGCCAAAAACTGGTATCTTCAAAGCAACTTGCTACAACGTATGTTTGCCAACCAAGATTCTTGCTGAACAGCTTCATGCGCAACTCGAAACATCAAGAAGACTATTGATTCGATGTATCAGATAGGTATGTTATTCGATGGTTCGATCATTTCAATTTTTCGTTTCTCGCCAAGCTTCACGGTGTAGCATCGGTTTCGATATCATGAAACTTAATTCAGAATCTTATAATTATTGTAACTGCACATGACAACGGTCTGTTAACAAAATAAAACATTTCTCATTTTTTTTAAAAATTCAATCGACACAAACATCGTTATTTTGAGTTTAAGCCACGTTTATAATAATGCGGCTCTACTGAATTTGGCGCGCCACCTGGTGGTTGCGATTGTACAACTAAAGGACACACTTCATTAAGGCGTTACACGACTTTGGAATTTCGATCGCGTGAGTTCGTCAAAATTTCGAACTGATCGACGGGTTTTAACTGACTGGCTGTGATTAAGAAAACAAAACAGTCAATTACGATCTAATTTTGACGTTGTCCAAGCCCCTAAATTATTCTTGAAAAGAAAAAACGTCATACGTCTACCTACTCTCGCGTGCGTGAGCTAAACTCGCAGAAACAAATCAAGAAAGCAAAATTGGTAGCAAAATTGACGATGCCGAGTTATTTGTAAGTTTGTAAAGAAATCTAGGTAGGATTGATGAATGTTTAAAAAACAGTACTGTACTGAAAGAGAACGTAAACCGAAATGGGGTTAAATTTCACCTGCACATTTAGTAACTTCCACGTAAACAACTAATGCCACGGAGATAATTAATTTAACAAAGAAACATTTCACTTAGCTTCGCGCGATTTCTTCTCTGTATTTACCTTTTTTGCTTCCCCCGTGTTAGTGCCTCCTTACGCTGCGTGCAGCAATTCGTTCGATAACGAATTTAAGGTCGGCTGCCATCATAAAACGATTTTATTAAGGGTGGCTACCTGAAGTTCTATTATTAAATTGCGAATATGCGTTAACGTTATATGTTCTAATGCAAGAATGCGACTGGCGATTACGATCCTCATGGTCACCAGAAACGTGTTCCGGCATTTCTTTAGATTGAGTTTCTGATACAACGTAATAGGCGTCTCCTGCTTACGGCTACACAAGCGAAAATTGAAATAAAATTATCAGGTTTACTCGAAAAGGATTTTAAAAATAAATAAATGGAAAATTTATTTTTGTATAGCTCGATTTCGAAGGCACCTGTAATTTATTGAAGGTGTCTTAATGATAAGATCAGCATTTTTTTCTCGTTGATGTTAAGAGCGCTCGTCCAACAACAATTCTCTTTGGAAACTTATTTTATAGACGTGACTTGATTAAAATTAATTGTTTGTTGTTCGTGTGACAGGATCGCGTTTGCCATGAACGAACGTAATTCCATGTTCAGGTATAAAATTTCCTAATAATTTTTATTCCAACATTTTTTGGCAGCAAGGAGGATGTCAACAGCTTCAAGCGAGATACATCAATGAGTTGTGTGCAGATCGGCATTGACTGGCGCTTCTGATACATTTCATGCGCATTTTCAAAAAGTTCGTTTAAGAGATTTTAGACCCAGCGCTTTGCAGTGTTTTGACAGGGCGACTGCCAAAATTCTATTTTTATCGCTCGGCTAGAAAGGCCATGACCAGGAGAGAGATTGGGGGTGGCAAGGGATCGAAAATAAAATGGGCGGGTTGGTGAGTGTCAAATGAGATTTCATTTCTATTTTCCTCGTTCTCGGGTACACCCCGTTCTCATTCTCCTCCTCTTCTTAGTCACTCTATGTAATAGTCAAAACTTTTTTCAGGTTCACTTAATTTAAATCTTTAGAGTCTTTCTTTGGAATCGGAGTGGAGCGCAATGCTTGGGAGTGTGACCAGTACAGACTTTAGAGAAATAAGCTGTTACTAGCGCAATCTCTTTGATATGAGCTAAACGGATCAAGACCAGGGTGCAATTCAAAAGGGAATTGGTTTTGTATTGTATTTGTGTTCATTTCATTTGTTATCTTTACAAAAAAATCCACTGTTTCTCTGCTTTAATTTTGTTTCAAATAAAGTTGAAAATTTTGATTATGCATGAATGTCTTCCAAATTATTGGACTAGATTAGTTTAGCAATTATTATAATACAGAGTACAGAGTAGTACATAGTATCATTTATAATTTTTTTTAGAATAATTATTGTACTAGAATTATTTCACAAATAATTTTCGGTGAAAATTAAACTGTGGTGGTGCATTGAGAGACGTGATTGGGAAAAGAAATTTGGGTATCAATGATTTTACGAATTTTACGTTACCGGCTTTTACTTTTCACCCAGAAAATATTGGCGCTGATCACGTGACACACATGTTACCACGCAGTGCTTCTCACGTGATAGGTTCAGAAGCGCTTACGGGTGCGTTTCGATCGGGATGCGCCGGGGCGTCCGGGGCCAAAAGAATTGTCGGGAAGCCAAGTTTCCTTATTTGCCACTATTCGCTATGTAGATCGAGATTGCGGGGGCTTATGAACATGTGGACAAGGCCTGCTTGGGTAGTGAAGGGAATTGGGGACGAAGGGGAGGGAGGAGTCCGGGGGGGGGGAGTGAAGTTCTACAATATGGTGGGGTTGGTGTTCTGCGGCAGGGGTTGAGACACTCGTTGTGCCAAGGAGGTCGTCATTTTTTCCGGACGGGCAAAAGCTTCCATACGGCACTTACGAAGGAAGGGATAGAAATAAACGCTAGCAATTTCTGGACGAACGTAAGCGGGTACAAATGGAACGGAAAATGGGTGTGGTTCAAACGGCGAGATATCATTTTGCTTATTGAACCGAAAGTTTAGCAATTGATCAGTTACCGCAATCGATTATTATCGATTTTTTCTCGGAATTGTTATTCACAAATATCAATCCATCAGGGAACCGCAAAACGCTTGGCCATTAAGGAAGTCATACTAGGGAAAAAGAGTGCTCTGCATTTCTTATCATTTGTTTACTGTAACTGAATGTGTTTGAATTGTATTACATCTTTTTCGTGTTTGATAGTGTTTCATGATGCGTAAAAATAACTAATAACGCTCTTCACATTTCGAAATTGTAGTATGCCGCTATCAGCTGGCGGTTTCTGGTAATTAAGATTATCTTGGGACTACCCTTGAAAATGTCTCGAAAAAGTGCATTATCATGATGTTTAGAACATTCAAAATGTGTTTTAGATACGCCTCCGTATTGGTAGCATTTTCGACTGTCTATCGCAAACGTTAGATACATTTTAGCTCGCGATAATTTGCACTTCCACTCCACACGTCTTGGTTCAATATCACTTCTTGTGACCAAGTGTCACTTCTCCCTTTCACTTCTCCACTCCTCTTCAACACGTTTTCGCATTCGCTACATCAATCATCTTTTGAATTTTAATTTTCCAAGATAATTTTGCGTTAGATAATTTACATTGACTTTATCGCAAACCTGTTTAAAAACAAAATATTGAGAAGCTCACTTAAACCACAAACTCTTGAACACAATAGAATAATAACGTGCAGCATTAAGAAAATCTAAAATGATATTAGCGCAACAACAATGTGCTCAAAAATTGTTAGCACAGACTGTGGATGTAATTCTTCCTCCAGGAATTATTTTTATCCGAAATTTATTTTACTAATTTGATTTTAGTTTGGAATCGTCTGAGTGTGTCGACAGTGAAATAGCCTAAATGAGTCTCAAGTCAAGAGCCTGTTAGGATAGGACAACCACACCTTTGTCCTCAACTGGTCATTTGACCCCCGCCATAGGCCCTTTCCGGGGCTGCTTGTGGGTACATATTATAATATTGTATTTGTGTAATTGTCTCGGAAGAGTATCCAGTTGAAGTGGTTGGAGAAGAGGAGGGTAATAGATAGGGTGATCTCATGAGGACATGTGTCTGTCGTGTTGCCGCCGCATAGAACAGCTGATCGTTTTTGCACACGCGACAATGGCCCTGTGCACGAGTGAAGCGCGAGGCCGGCAGACTGGATGCCGCCGCCGCACCAACTTCTTTAATTTTCCGATCACGCGTGGCGACGACGACGACGTGTATCATTGAGCGAGCTGGCTGCATTTTCGTTACAGGTGCGCCACTGGCTCGCGTCTACGGGTAGTACTACGTCGCTTCTGAGGAGAGTGTGCGCTCAATCCGTAATTAGCTATATCTACTGCCGCCGGTCCAGCCACATCAGCTAGAAAAAAGTGGTACAATGGCGCGCGCTAATATGCAGTTATTTGGTTATCTTGGCCAGCGCGGCGCAACGATAATATTTTCGTTTTGACCGGTTGGAAACTCTTTTTTAAACAACGTCTGCCATAGCTACGCACATGTATTTCTAAAAGTAAACACGCGTTTCTTAGCGCTACCATTTCCTCCTGAGATAACGTGTTTTCTTCGCGGTTTTTCGATTCCGGCCGACACCTTCGGAATTTTTCGGGCGAGAGAAATTCCTTCGCACGCCTTCTTTCGGAATAGAGATCACGATGACCCGTACCTGTACGATATCGGGTCGTTAAAGATCATTTTCCTAGGCAGCCTAGGTATAGCCAAAATCTTCAAGTCGCCTACCTGGGTGGGTTTTAAGATGTAAGGGAACTTCGACCTTCTTAAAAAAATTCCTCCTGAAAGCTTTTGGGCGCATTAAATGTATACTTTACTGTACTGGAATTTATATTTTCACCTGGCTGAATGACTAGATTTTTTCTTGAAATCATAAACTTGGCCCTGAAATGATTTGTAAAGGCACTGAAAGTCAAACTTTCAGTGGTTTACAAAACCCTTTACAAAAAAGGACGGCTATCTTTTTTTTAATCGTGCACATGCACCTTGAACAAATTAGTACTGCGTACTAGCACTTCTGTAGTTACATTTTTTATACATATATACTCGGAGGCAATTACCGGATGTCGCTTTGCGTGGAAACGGCAACAAAAATCACAAAAATAATACTCTGTAGTTCAATTTCGGATCACATGAGGATATAAGTTGTGCGTTAAAAATCCCCCGTCCAGAAATTTACGATTTGTCTGGAAATTAATGATTTGTTTTACACGTAGTTCGTGGCGGAACGGTGATTCGCCTGCCCTGCCTATTCAGCCGCGAGATGTAGACGCCATGAAAAATGTTGAAACGATTCAAGATTTCAACATTGACATGCATTTTGATGTGCTGAAACCAGATTTCAAAAACCTGACAAATGCGAATAATTTAAAAATATTATGCTAAAACTAACAAATTTTGGTCAATTCTGGTGCAACTTATTTTACTCATGTCTAACCAATGTATAGGATTTTCCAAATTACCCATAAACGCATAGCAAACCTAAGTTTCAAACACCTCATGCTATCGCAATGCTCAATCGGTATTGCATCATCCGTAGTTTTGAGAATTTGAGGGGATTGGCTCTTGAGTGAGGGAAAATGGTCAATAAATCTATGAACAAAAAAATAAGCAGGGGAATATCCACAATTTAAAGAATCGAAAAATTAAAGTATTTCAATTTTTAGTTTGGCCATGAGACAGAAATGGATATATGCAGTTACTTCCGGTAAGAAAGAGCGTTTTTAAATTTGCGGAGCAATCTAGCGTGGAGCTGGTTAACTACGGTAGTGGAAGGGTAAACGAACGCAATTTTTGGCAATCCTAACGTTCGTGGTATACACGTGAACATGCGCTGATCACCTTGAAAGTAGCGACAGATCCTATTTTTACTCTGGAGTCATCGTCGGGCTCAAACCAAAGAGTATCACGGTTTGAGTCCTCATTTCTTCTTGCAATGTGCCACTTACTGCACTTGCGTTCGCCTGCAAAGACTTAACTGTATTTCAATTCTTGTATTATCTCCTGCATTAGTGGTCGCATCACTGGAAACTACAAATAATGACAATTGTAACTCGTTTTCAGTTGTTCCAGACTTGCCATTGTGGATAGTTAACGTCCTCTTTCAGAATTTCACCCTTCACCCCTTAATCAAGATTAGCTAATTTCGGACAATGAATTTTAATCAGAAATTAGTTTTTACTAGGAATACAAATTTTCGGTTGAGCTCGCTAAAGGTTGGATATGCAATTTCGATCACCGATAATCGTTAGTTGTTTCGTGAGTTGCCCATCTTGTCTAACATTACATTTCTATGGGTGCTGATGTTTTACAGTGTTGGCTTCTTGTCTTGCGCCAACTGTTCTTGCGAAAAAGACACGTGTTCGCAGAATGGATTAGGCTTATTTTGAGCGTTGGTTACTAAGAAGATGAAATTGTCGGAGACTATGAACAAGGCAGCAGCTGCAGAATAATCGCATGTTCACTATGAAGCCAATTCTAATGTGACGCATCTTTATGCAACTCGACTGTTTTACTACGCAGGAGGACACCGCGGACATGACTAGACTTTTTAAAATAAACTTTGATTCACCTTGGTATAGTTGCAACTTTAATTGAGATTGCAGCATGCACCAACAGCTTGAGAACTGAAAAAAAATCATATACTCAAAGCAATTAACAGATCATCTCGATGCAATTGCGGGAGATTCAATTTTTACGATTCCTTTCCAAGGAAAGGCGGAAGTAAAAAATAGAAATAGATACATATTTTCACACAGTAAAGAAACGCTTGTAGGTAAAAATGACCGTGTTTAAGTTTAAAGGCCACTCATATTTCAAATGCACATCGGATACATTCTCAAATGTCCCAAGTTAATCGGCATTTGAGACTGTGATTATCATTGGTTTTGCTCGGATTTGGCGTGACTGAGATCGCAATAGACATTACATTTGCTTGCACAAGCGCTTCCTAGTTTAGGAGCACGACTAAAATTATAACGTGTCTCAACCAAGCAATCAGTCCTAGCTATTATCATGTACAGCTGTATTTTTTTAAACTGCTTAACTGACATTCGACAGTAGATAAAAATTAGCCGCACGCCCCCAGTCACATTTTGAGCCTGCAATTATTTATGTTTCTTTGATCATTGAAGGCTTACATATTGCTAAGGCTCCCATTCGAACAATCTGATAAGTTAACATAAATTTGTAACGAATGAAAAAAAATCACATAAAAGCGATGCACAAAGTTTACATCAACAAAATCGAAAATACTCAGGGGAAAAATCTATTCCAAATTACAAATATTAAAAAGGCATAAACGGTTTATAAAAATATTTTTCATTAAAAAAATATTAAATTTACGAAAAAGAAATACGATTTAAAGACTTACGTTAAACATTTAAGACCCAGATTGCAAAACTAAAAAAATATGAACATTGCAAAACAATTAATAATCGTTAACAACTTAACAATCTCGCCGATATGTGGGCTTGAATGAGCCGGGAAACGCGACAATTTATGGAACACCTGTTCCTGACAGTCTGCCTATGTCAATACCAATCGTAGCCTATTTATTGGAAATATGAATGGCGGACGAGCTATACCTGGTGATCTCCTTTTCGAGTCATACATTCATTTCCCCATTGTTTGCTCTCATATGGCTCACTCAAAACACTTCAAACCCAGTCAACGCATTTATAACGGAAAACATTAAAACGTTAGAGAAGCTCTCTCCGCAATGTGTTGAATTCACATCAGCTCAGCATGAGCGCATGGAAATACCCCTTCACTTTTCAGCAGGGCCCACATTTTCGTCTTTCAAATCTGATTCTCAAAATCGAATCACGTCATATGCGCATGCGTACAATCTCCAATGCGAGCAATTGGGGATTTTGCGCATGCGCAGATGACGTAATTTGAGGATGAGAATCTGATTTGAAAGACCAAAATGCACCACCAGATCTCGACATTTTGATAAAGTGAAGACATCTGAATATATACAGCTCAAACTAGTACCTTTATAAACATTTTTTACAACATTTTTATTCAAAATTTACGAATTTGTTTGATTATTCTGATGTGACATTTGGTTCGTTTAGGACATTGTCAATAGCTTTGACCCGTATCCAATAGTAGTGCGCTTCCAACGTAACTAATAGAATAAAATAGGTGTCAGTGATACAGGCTTATTTATTTTGAGCCTCGTATAATTAACGTACAAAAAAATCAGGGTTGTGTGTGCGAACAGCCGTTTAGCATCGCTTGTGCACTGATTCCGATTTAATTGTCACTGGAGTGATAAACAAGAACACGATTGCGTATACAAGATAATAACTTGGATTAATTTATACATGTAATTAGATCAGTACACCATGGAATAGCACAACACAATACATGCGTGCAGAGTAAGCAGTGCTCATGTGCACTGGAGATAGAGTGTCCGGTCTATATCGGACGGCGTACATTTATCGTTAAAGCAAGAAAACCACCCTCGCCTCATTTCAGAATACACCAATTTATTATTTTGGTCTATAAAATAATTATAAAAACATTATAAAATAATGTTTACAAAATTGAAATAATGAACGCTTCAATAAAATCTAGGCCCAAATCGCTTTAAAATTTTGAGAGAAAAATAGTAATTACTGACCTCAAATAAAAATATTTAGGTCGAAGTCTTTTTGAATCGCTACTTTACCTCACTCACTCAAAAATGTTTTTTTTTTATTTACCTGTCGTAGAAATGAAAAACAAATATAATTGGGTATAAATTAAAAACAATCTTCTCTGTAATCGATATCGGGACAAGTTGTATATGGAAAAAGTTAAATCCATGTTGCGTTCATCACATAATAAAATTATTTTTTTATTATTTATAATATGAAGCAACTGGATTCGCTATATTAAAATAAGGTCCTCAAAGTTGTTTGCTTCGGCAAAGGATAAGGGGCGGTTATCCCCTTGTCACAGTTGTGACAGTTGTGACATGGGTGGTCATTCCTTCGTTGAAAGTACGCAATGACCAACAAGAGAATTGTCCCGAGCACCCGCATGATGACGCTGCTGACGTTGCAGCCGGGACACAGTCGCAGTCCACGCCAATGAACATCTAATTAGAAGACTCCCAACATAAGACGGACAATTTTTTTTCGAATTCTTTGTCTGTCTCTCCATGGCACGGCTCCATATTTCTTTCGCCGTTTGCTCATGCGCAGACCAGCGGAGCCGCCCCGCCGACCGCGCCATCTTTTGTGAGGTTGTTGTCCAAAAAGAAATTCCAACCGGCGGCTTCGACACACTCGCCACCAAAGAGATAGTTGGAGGAAGCTCGTTCCGGCTAAAGACCTCCCTTGAGCCACAGCTCGAACGGAATTGGGAACTGTGACCAGCGTGACCCACGCTCACGGGCAACCACCTTTCCTCCTCCTCCTCCTAGTCCTCCTCATCTCCTCACACACACACACAGAAGTGAGGTGAGGAGAGTGGCGAGGGAGAGGGCGTCCTCGTCAGCATTGGCATCAACATTGGGACGCGGCAAAAACCACACTTTTTAGTAGGCCAAAGTCGATGTGGGGAGGTGGGGGGTGAGATACGTCGCGCATGCTCTGTAACGTTGATTAACGGGAAAAGAGAAATTCGAGAGAGCGAGAGGGCAATTACGGAGGGACCCGAGTTCGACGACCGAATTTTTCGAGTTTTTTTTTTTCAAAAACTATGTCCGGTCTGGACTCAGCCGGTTGTACGCAGAAAATACATAGAATCAATCGAGTGAGAGAGTGGGGGGAAAAACGAAACCGATATAACGGTGCCAGAAAAACCAAGAAGTGATTGATCCGGGGAAAAGAGAGCGAATCGCGAAGACATGACGTAGGTCTTCCTCACCACTGTCTTCACCCATTTCTTGGTAACCGTTATACGAAAGTGGGTCATCACTCAATGCCAACTGCAAGTTAAACATGTTAACACAGTATAACGTGGGATGGGTGGAAATGTTTTCCTGAATGACGTTTTTATATTTGCACAGTATTCAGCATGGATGATGGGGCAAGGGAAAGGCACCTCATATATCTGTATAAAAACATCAATATTTTTCAGATTATCGCTACATTTTTTCCAAATTCTGATGATACTAATGCAATGAATGCTTATATTTTTGCTAGTCACAAGTTCCAAAACGAAAAATAAGTTACATACTTATGTTATAAGATTATACAAAAAAGGCGCACCAAAAATGTTTTGTGAGAAAATGGCTGTGGTCATGCAGTTGTCATTTTCATTGCAGGTGAAACAATTTATTTTTTTATATTGTAATATGCTGCGAGTTATTATTACACAAGAATAGAATTGAACGAAAATTGCAGAAAAGGTTGAAGAACAAAAAACAATACACGCCTGTACAAAATAAAATGATATGTCTCTTTATCTAAATACACATTAAAGTCTGACCTAGATTATGGAGAACAAAGTTTTGGAACACCGGCGAGAAACAGAAAGGAAGCCGTCCTTAAACAGCCAGATGACGTAATATCGTTTTATCAGGGTTGCGCTTTATGCAGCCAGGAAGTGAATTTCGAAACATAAAAACGATTTCTCGCCAAATTTCACATGTAATAATATGGACGAGGGAGCACAGGTATGTGCATGGAAGCAACAAGAAGAGAGAAAAAAACTATTTACCGTGCTATTCACCTGAGCAGCTGATTGACATCGTCAAGCAACATAATTTCACTAAAATCTATAATTTGTTATGATCGCCAGTGGGTGTCTACGGGAACTCAAGTAATGATCTTGAAGTGTGTAGCAGATGAACGCGGATACGACGTGACTAAGTCAACTACGAAAGATAACCGGATTCGGGTTCCTGATGACAAATGCACTTTTTTGGCTCCGCATCAAACCAACTAAGCAGACTCGGCCTGTTTTGTGCTTAACGAAATAGAGCAAAATACACATGTACACACTGAACGTAGAAAAATGTTAATTTGGCAAATAATAAATAAATTAAAGAATAATTTGAGTTGTCACTTTTTAAATAAACATTCCCAATGTACTGTAAGCAATAAAATTTCTCATGTGTCGGAAAAATACAAGGTTTACTATCAAATGTGTTCAACGTACATGAACATGAAAAGAAACGTCCACCAAATGCTCATACACTTTGGAAACAGAATATGCAAATTATGTTGCTCTAGTCGCGCAGTTCGCCATCCGTCTCTCTACCCAACCCACTAAAACCACTTTTTTTCTGCAAGCCAGCGTGACTGACTATATCATATTGCATAACAATGGCCAAATTTATATTATTTTCTCCATTCATACGGTCGCCTTGGAAAGTATTTGAAGCAGAAAGTATTTCGACTCGACGGGGATCGGATGCTGTTGTTGCTTTCATCTGAATTGTTGAGACACAATATACTACCGTTTGACGATGACGGGCTACGACAACAACAAGAAACAACTTTGTCGTTTAGGATACGTTTTTCTCTTTTGATGAATCTTTTTAACGGGTCTCTCTCTCTCTCTCTCTCTCCTCGCAGATCTTTCACCTTGCGATCGTCGAGAGAGACCGCCGGACACAGTCCAAAAATTTTATACTTTGAAGCGTAACTAGGTTTGTGGCACACGCTTAAAAGTTCAATCCGAATGGCGCGCGCGCGCGTCTGGCAGTCTCACAATTCTTACCAACGCCAATTCTTAACGAGTCGAGTCTCTCCCCACATTGGCAAACACAACTTCGAAAATCTTCAGCCTACTGAGTCTTTTATAGTTACTGTTTCATCGTTACGTAGAATATAAATAAACTATTGTTTACGGGTTAACTCTAAAATGAAACGCTCTCCCGCGCCAGCCCGAATGACTTCGAGCTTCTTCGAACGAAATTGAGTCACCAAAAGTTACGATAGGACGATCGACGAACTTTGGCAAACCTTGTTTTGAACGAACAAAAATAGGAATCACTTCTATGAACCACAAATTTAAAGACACATATGGCTAATCTACTTCGCTGATCATGCAACCGAAAGAAAAAATAATACTCTTCCTAAAATAAATAAATCTTATTAAAAATGTAACCAGGAGTTCAATTTATTCGTGTACTTAGATGGAAAATACAAAGTTGATCAATTGCCTCGTTTAAAGTTGTTAATTATTCTATATTGTTTATTATGGAAAATTATGAACGAAGCAAAAGTGACGCATTTTTGGATGATGTGAATACATATAAAAATGTTAATCTTTCATAAAAATTTCAAACTACTATAAGGCAAATTATGGAGAAGCTAGCCTTCTTGCTATGATAGAACTAGCACATGATCCGACAGTTACAGTAATGGTGGATATTTG
>JAQGBY010006778.1:0-12627 GCA_034698785.1 Mycogona germanica | reverse complement strand
TTATGTTTTATTGAAAATTGAGATCCGTCGCTCCGTCGCTAGCGAGTTATGATGGTGTACTTACGGTATGTTCATTTATATGCGATTTCATTGAGTCCTTCGGGACTTCCTAATACAGAGTAGGTCTCGTAAATAGCTAATTTGCCCATTTTTTTGCCATTTTAATGATTTAATCGGTGCTAATTTCAAGCACGACCACATCAGTTCATAAATTGACCTGGCTTGAATTGAATTGAATTGAAGAAGAGATTAGGGGAAGTGCGTCTTAACCTATACGCGAACGAAATGAAGCCTAAAGAGGTATCACACCTGAGCTGCTGGGATCGGAGGGGGGAGTTGTAGGGAGGTGTTTAGCCCCCACACATTTCCCTCCAAATATCGATTAATCCCCCTAGCTGTGAGATTCCTACAGCCCTCCAATATCCCCCACCTACACTAATGAAACTGGAGACAAAATGATTTAAGTGGGAGTTGAAGCTTATGCGTTTCTGTCGATGAATTATTCGAATGGGAGTGAACAGGGGCCAACGCCCAGGAGAAAGTTGAAATTGAGTCGCCCCGTTGATACGAGGCCCATTCGACGTTTTGCTCGATGGAACTGTCATTTTGTTTGGCCCTTTCAAGCACATGATGTGGAATGCAAGGAAAGATTTCAAATGACCACAATGAGTATTTTAAAATCGCCTATGTGTTTTACCAAAAAACAAAATGTCAATTTCCATGGGGTAAAACGTGAAATGACCGCAAATGTAAATGAGGCTTTATTGAAGTGCAATGAAAAAGAATAAATTTGCCAATTTTGTGGTGTGCTTCTTTTGAAGGGAATTTAAGTAAACTCAAAAAGTTAAACAGAGTATATAGTCCCGACAAAATAAAAAACAGGAAGTACAGAGGGTGATTAGACAAAAATGACAAGACTTTGATCCACTGTAACATTCTTATTTTTTGGCGATGGATACATTTAATTTGCTCAATATGTTGGTCATTCTGTTCAACCACCCTGCACCGTCCTTTCCATGTTCCGGTTGTTTGGAAACAGCTTTTATCGTACCATTTGACGTCTTCATAACTCACATGTGGCGCCATTTTTAAGAATATTTTTTCTAAATTTGACAGGATGATAGAGGACAGTTTAGAGCACCTGCACAAAAAATTTCAGTGTGATGTGATAATTATTAACAAAATTATATTATTTCAAAGTCGTGTCATATTTGCCTAATCAACCTGTATATTATTCAGTTCATTAGGAGAGCCACAAGTAATCGAAACAGAATACAACGCCATCTATTAAGCAATGGATGAAACCTCAGCGCACAACGGAGTGAAAGTGGGTGCGAAAACGCTATATTTGTTTATACAGTCGGGACCTCAGTGTTAATTAAACCAACCCACACCTTCTATCCTGGATGATGTCACCAATTTGAATTAGATTTATCGAATATAGAATAATTTTAAGTGGATAGAGGGAAGTGACAGGTTTCAATTTAGCCCCAGGCGTTGTCGTTTCCCCTGCCCCATTCCAGTTCCGACGCCCACTGGGGAATTTTTTTTATCCCCGACTTGACTAGCATTGGCATTAATCCGTTTTCGAATCCGCGACAGCAAACACGTATACAAAAGCCCCGGTCTGGCGCAGAGGTTTCGCCTCACGCATTTTCGTCCCACAATCATGGTTACACTTGGATGGAGTCCGCCTTCAGAACCGCGCGACTGACGCTCACAGCCAAGAAACGTACACCTAAAGAATCCGAGCTCGATCTTCAATCACCCTCTCATTCGTCCTATCGACCGCACTCAATTCCTCCGTACCACCCATCAAACTCACCGTCACCACAGCGAAAAATGAATTAATTATTGGTCCACAGAACATCATTCAGAAATTAATTTCACCCGGACGGGGATTTGAACCAAGATCCTTCGCCGAATCTCCGACTACTGCAGATGGCCCCTCTATTCAGAACAGCCGCTCTTGATAGAACACTGATCCTGAATCAACCATTCAAGTTTTATGTTTCGACACCAGCCGAACTGCGGATCAGCGAAGCCCAGTCGGTATTGCTACTGGCTGTGGCTCGGCGGTCCCGGGCTCGATTCCCGGCGCGGGCTCTCGAAAAGTTTCGATCCCGGGGTACTGGAGGTGCCCCCTCGCATAGCGCCTGAGTACCATGAGGGGGGTACAAAACGCCTGTAGTGCGGTGGACTACAGTTGATAAAAACAAAAATAAAATCACAGCCCACCAACCGCGGCCTATGGAACGAAACATACATATTAGTAATGTGTAGTCCAGCTAATTTGCAAAGCACTTAATCTCTCACTAGACATTTCCGTTTAAAAATAAAATAATGGGATTCTGTCGAAAAACGTTCATGTGGCCCAGTAAGTAAACGATCTAAATTTTAACGTTTTCAAATTATTTTTGGTGACTATGACGTAGTGTAGCGTTGGTCAACGAGAAAATGTTTTCAAAATAAGGTACGACTCGTCGTAGCCCAGATGGTTTAGCGACTCATTGTGGTTTCGGCGGTCCCGGGTTCGATTCCCGTCGCGGGCTCTCGAAAATTTCGATCCCATGATACTGGTCGTTCCCCTCGCATAGTGCCTGAGCACCATGAGGGGGACGTAACGCCTGTAGTGCGGTTGACTACAGTTTATTGGGCAAAAAAAATATATATCCGCTATTACTGTAACTGTCGGATTAAACTGGTATATCTAGCTTTCTTGGTCCTTATTTCCGTTTAACCTGGAGGAACAGATGGCATCAATTTTTAGTGATGGGGGGATTTGAATTGGGGTCGCATTTAGTCAAAATGCGATTAGGAATCGTGTCGGCGACCAGACAGCGCCCACCTGAGTCTCAGATCGCAACAGCTACGACGTTTCCACTCCAAGGTATTCGAAGTTGAGCGTAAAAAGGTTCTGCAGAGCTACTCAAGAATAAATGTTCGTGACGATCGCAAAAGCGAACCAAAATGATCTTCTTATTTAGCAAGAACGCTCATATAAGACTGTTCGAGCTCACGACACGCTAACATCTTACTATCATTTCCAGTTGAGAATCAGTAGAGCACGATTGGTGCGTGTGTGGTATTGGAGCCTCGAGCGACACCAATAATTTAATTCGTTATCATGTGCATCTTGCATCCACGAACACAAACCTGATTACATTTTTGTTATCCATTCCTATTACCCCCTCCCCCTCCTCCTCCTCCTCCTCCTCCTCCTCCTCCTCTTGGCCATTTGGCAGCGGATTCGTTCTCGTAGAGAGAGACTCCTTACTACATCTAGACACTCGGATATTAAAACTGGGAGATTGGGGGAGGGCTTTGTTGGTGACAGATACTCTTAAACTGTTAGTGTGAACTCAGGCGCTAAAAGTAATCGCTGCGAATTCACGAACTAGCAATATCAGAAATAGCAATGTTTGATAAACCATTATTTTAGACAGAAAGGAAAGAATGCCAATTTTTATAATTGATCGAGAATGCAAACATTAAGTTGAACTAAATTTTAAGTCAGGATTTCCTTTTTTAATCTTTTCGGGAAAGTGTAAAAATAAATCCGTCCAAATGCTAGACGCATATTAGATGTCATGTTTAAACTAAATCACTTATATAAAGAATTAAATTTTATTAAAAAATTATTCTACGACGTGTCGTATGTGCACACGGGCCCCAAGAGGTATTTATTTACAGTATTTATCGGGCCCGTCGCCTACCGCTGGGCCAACCCTCTAGCCACTGTAACGGGTTATGGATCCGTTATGGGACATATATCTTTTCAACCCACTACAGTTCAGGCGTCGTTAAAGATACAGACGAAATACTTCGTTTTCATATACAATTTCAAAGGTCTTCGTGATTCGAGTGTTGCTATGGGTGCGTTCGTATTTATTTTAAATTATTATTTCGTTGGGATCCACATTTGATTTGCTGAAGGGACAGACTGACAAATCTACAAGCTCATTAATTTCGTTTTCTCGAAATTTTGAAACGCAATTTGACAGAGAAAAACATGCCCACTCCGAAATATGATGATATGGCAGATTTCAAACACGATCTAGTGGAGAACTATAGAAAATAAATTTTAGTGAAATGCAACTCCATTGTCTTAAATGATAATTATTATTATTTTTTTGTTTTGTAATTTTGAAACAAGATCTAACTAAATATAATTACCGTCTAGACGACTTTAAAGTTTCAAAGCAGAGATTAGAAATAAAGAAACAATTATTCATAAATTTCCATATCCTGTACCCAGGGTTGTATTTACCGGGGGGAAGGTCGGTGGGGTTCGACACCCTGCTCAATTTTGGACCCCCCTAGCTCTGGTGTTTGACCGACCCCAAGGTGAATAAAATAATAAAATAATAAAATAAAGTGTTTTATAAACCTTGGGCCGACCCCACTTGCTCTGCTCACGGCCACATATGTTGTTGCCAATGGTTGAAAATCGTCAATACAAAACATTCTATGGATTTTATCCGAGCTTTGAATGTCAGTTTCAAAATTTTTGCACTACGCGCGATTTCATTTAATTAAATGTATATATTTTTTCATTTGTGAATATTTTATTTTATAAATCATTAGATTCTAAAAACATAGGTTCTTTTTCAAAAAATTGTGCGTCGCGCAAATTTAACTTTAACTCTTCAATACGATATACAGTAATTTCTAAATCAGCACTCGCAAATTTATTTTACACAAACGTAATTTAGCACACGTTTATTTAAGGTTTGAATGATTTTTCAAAAAATTTACGCTGAGCGAAATTTCACTTATCTTTAATTTGTAATCGTTTTATCAATAATTGATGAAATTCCCTGATATTCAAAATAAATGCTGATATTGTAAATTCCCTGATGTTTAAATTAGCAAGATTAAATTAGCAAGAATTAGAAATTTGTAATCGTTTTGTCAATAATTGATGAAATTCCCTGATATTCAAAAATAAATTTTGATATTGTAAATTCCCTGATGTTTAAATTAGCAAGAATTAGATCGTTTTATCAATAATTGATGAAATTCCCTGATATACAAAAATAAATACTGATGTTGTAAATTCCCTGATGTTTAAATTAGCACTCACAATTTATTTTACCCGACAATTGCTAAGCGCAATGCTAGATTCAATACTTTTTCACTACGCGCAATATACGATTTTTTAAATTTATATATTTTATTCAATTATGTACAATTTTGGCGCATCAAATGATTGCTGACTACTCAGTTTTACACATAAATGATTTGATTTCAAACAAATGCAGATTTTTTTAATTGCGCTTCGCGCAGATTTTCTTCTTCTGTATTTGATATAATTTTTCAAAACATCTGCTTCATGAAATTAGTACGTTCAAAATATAACATTTTCATAACATTTGCGCTATGCGCAATATCACTTATCCTTTTGGTTCTTTTTTATTTATATACATTTCGGCTCATCATATAAACACTCATTGCGTAGTTTTGCACAGACATTAGATTTAAAACACAAGTTTAAATTTTTTATTGCTTTTTAACTCATCCATGTTATAAATTCTCACTAATTGATTAAGCTCCTGTAGCTTAAAATTATCACTCGTAATTTACTTCACGCAAAAATTATAATGGTTTCAAGGCAAGTTTCAAAATGTGTGCGCTTCGCACAATTTCACTTTCATGATACTTAGAGCGCTCTCGGCGCATCAAGAAAATACACTTACTAGTTAATTTTAAAAAGAAATCTTTGGATTTAAGAATTATAAAAATTGCGCCTCGAGCACCATACACCTTAGATGCAATCCCTCCATGATTTATTTTCACAAATACAACGCTGCCTGTACCATGAACAGTTTGCAATGCTTATAAAAAACAAACTTCGAGGACGTAAAGAAGGGAGGGGTTATGATAATTCCAAAAACACTATTTTCTTTGAGAGAATCACAAAAATAAAATTTTCAAATTTTAATTATAAAAACATTAAAAACCGGTATTATAAATAAATAAAAGTTATTAAATTAATTCCGGATTTTGGAACATAACATAATTCGACTACTGTTATTCATTTTTTAATTCAACACGCACACATGATTTGTGAAAATTTGTTTCACAAGTTATGTGTTTGTTGACAAACGCTAAATTTATGTATGTACAAAATAGATAAAAAAATTGTATTCCTAATCCGTGAAAGTATTTGCCGTGTTCTACGCAACACAATCCGGGTGAACCGGTATTCAAACCCAGTACCATAGAACATAGCTTCACCTTAATTTTGTAACGATGCCAACCAGGCGAGGGATTCGAACCCAGAACACGGGGCTGCAGGCAGAATGAAAATAAACAGAACGTCAACAGTCTCTTTTTATCCTAATTCGATCAACTTTGAGTTTCCTAATGAAAACGAGGACTCTCTCTTCCCCTACCACCAAGAAGCCCGGTGATCTAGTATGCCATTAAAAGTATTTCCCCGAATAACTCATCAACCAAAAAGGAATTTTCTGGGATTTACGGGCATACGGAATCCGTACATGTGCTCCATAGTCGAAGGATCGTGCAGTGATACGTCTCACTGATTTGCTTATTTCATTTGCATTTTCCCAGAAACACGACCAAACAAACCTAAACATATATTTCGTTGGTGCTCTCCATGTCTGTGCTTACGCTGGCTGAGTCGTGCATCTCTGTAACCTTCATTTCATTAGATTTATTTCTGAGGAAAATAGATTTAATGAGATCTTTCGCCGGATAACTTAAAATAAGAAACTTTAATCGTGTCCGGCATACATCGTAACCGTACCACTACCGAGGCATCCTTTCTATCAGTCGCAGTCCGTGGTCGGTGCGGCTGATGGATGATGCGGTTCTTACACCGCTAAGAACAATATTTTTAAACACTGTACGCATGCTTCCAATGTTTTAATTCTTTTTCGCAATAGGTTATAAATTATTTTCGGATTATTTTATGTGAGTTGAGAGGCGTTTATGTCTGGTTGAGAGTCTCTCCGTTATACGTTAAAGATCACCAAGTCCTTATAATAAACTTGAGTAATGATTGTAAAAGAATATTGAATTTCAGTGTCAGACGCTTTAACCACTGAGACGGTGTCTAAATCATTGCAACTGCGAAATTCTATATTTTTTGCAAATATCAAGTGAAAATTATAATAATTTAGACAGAGTTTGTCTTTGAAAGAAGGATAGTTGAATTTTCCAAAAAAAATTAGTGTTTTTTTGGGAGACACGTAGTGTTTATTTTGAAATTTAATTATTTGCACTCAATGCTTTTCTTTTGTTGTATTCGATAATAGTTGACCTGGCAAAAGTATTTTTTATTTTTGGGGGGGACACGTATAAAATAAATACAAGTGTTTTATTTTGAAATTTAATTATTTCCCACTCAATGAGAGATTCTTTTGTTGTGTTCGATAATAGTTGACCAGGTAAAAGCATTTTTTATTTCAATAAAAATTCTCATGTGTTCCGTTCAAATGTTACCGCTTGTTAGTTGCTGTGCCGCATAGCACAAGTGCTTTACAATTTGCCTCCATTCGGGCGGAGCTTTATATAGTGGCCGTGTTAACGGGTCATACAGGGTGTTGCCTCATCAATCGACGATATGCTATGATTCATCATCACCATGAATCATCATGATTCAAAGCGGAATCAATCAATAAATAAGCTCGAAATAGGAATTCATAAGTATACAGGGCTACAGGTACAGGTCTTTCCCGAATTTTTCGGTCGTCTCCTCAGGGCCATACGAATGTAAGAGCGATCATAAAACGTCGCCATTCTTGTTGCAGACGAACTTCATCGTTAACGAATAGGACTCCCGGGCTCTACAACGTCTAACCTCTTTGTGGAAAACGGCTAATGCGAAATACTTGCTATACTTCCTATCTACGTAGTCATAGCAGAAATGAGGTGTCGTAAAAAGGCAAAAAAAAGCACAATAACAAGACTGCGCGATACCAGCCCGTTAACAACACCTTTATATATAGGTTAGGCGGCAATATCCGTTTAGAGCATAATTTATTTTCGTCACAGGGGGATATTTTTTTATAATATTTTCGCGCCCGCGCTGCCGAAAGATCCATTGTCAAAGAGCTGGTGCAAAAAATATATATTGCGCAAATCCAGCAGAATTGCTGGACCGGATATTTGTCTTTTTTATAACTGAGACGGGTTTTCCTGTCGTTTTCTCGAGATTCTTTCAAATGATGTAAGGGGACACTTGATACGTTGAATCATTTCACGGTCTACTCAATGTAATTGTCAGTTTGTTTAGCACCTAACGCGTGCGACGATAAAATTCACAAATCGTACACGAGCGATGGAGATTCTAAAAAATCATTATCGTTGGACTTTAACGGAATGTCGGTTCCATGGGGTGAAACGTGAAATCGTGTAAAAAGCCCCTAAAAGGATGATGCGTCAATTTATTCTTCTACCAAGTTGGTAGAAGATGTTTTGACTTGAAGGACTGGAATTTTTTTATACGATACATTCGAAATGACTAAGGAGAATTTGTTGAACACCGAAAGTGAATTTAATTTTTTAGGTAGAAAATAAAAGAAGAAACTAGTCTGAAAAGTTTTAGAACACAAAAAAGGAAAAATAGACTTTAAATCTTGAAATCAAATATTGTCAGAAATAATGTGATTTTTTTTAAAAATTCACTTCAGGAAGATTCTGTACCCCTCTCAGTGCTTAGGCACTATGTGAGAGGCACATTTTCAGCACCCCGGGATCGAATAATCGAGAGCCCGTGCCGAGAATCGAACCCGGGACCGCCGAACCACAGTCCGTTGCTTAACCAACTGCGCAAAATTAAATTTTGCATAAACTCAGAATGAACTCATTCTGGTTCGCAAATTCTTTAGCATGGGTCTTATAATTTAATTTCACATTATTTCTGACAATATTTGATTTTAAGATTTAAAGTCTATTTTCCCTATTTTGTGTTCTAATACAAGGTTTATTGGAAACAAAAAAAAATCAAAAACAAAGAATTGAGATTGTGGAGAGTGAGCACCTTCTTTTACAAAACGGCCAGGTTAAGCTCTTATTTCGGATAAGGACATTATGTAGGCATTTGTGTTACGCTAGATGGCGCCACCTACGACGCATATTTTCACCCTGACTACAACGTGATTCGCAAGATTTCGACAAAAAAATTGTAATGCCATCTGCGGAGCAACGGCGAGATATCTTACATACTTTCTTCCGAAATTTTTCCTATGAGTAGCCGTTTCTAGGACATTCAGTTCGCTAAGTGACAGAGTGCCGTCTGGTGTCTGCGGATGACACTTCATAAACCGAGGCAGTGCATTAAAAAGATTCCCCCCGCAACACACATTTTTATAGCAAGCAACGAAAATCTGTCTCCTCTAATGGCTGCGCCTAATTGCCACAACTAATTCGCTGCTCGAATAATTAATGAAGCCGGGACAAAACCAGTTTCAGAAACACGTTTTGAGCGGAACTACATCTGCGGTTTTAGTCTTGCTGGGGTTCTAATTAAATGTTGGTATTACACGGTAAAGACTCCCCACAACCTCTCTCTCTCTCTTCTCTCCTCCCACACACGTAAACACTAGGAGCCCTTAGCACCGGTCCCTAATAAACACACGGAACAATTTCTCTGGTAGCTGAGCACCGCACTGGGGTTTATGGCCAAGGCCGGAATTGGTATAGGTCAAATGTCGAACAGGTTGCCAATCGTCACTCCCCCCCACCCCCACCCATCCACCTTCATCACCGTTAAACCAAGCTAATGTATTCTCGTTGGAGTAAACATGTGTACGAAATAGGACTAAGTTGTTAACAATGCACTCAACGACTACAAATCACTAATCTTAGTTTCAGGCAATTTATTCTTAATTAATGTCAGTACAGGGTTCCGTATTCGATTAAGTCCGTACTAGAAATACTCCGATAATTAGATATTTTTGATTACATTAATATTCTCTATTATCATAGAAAATTACTCGGTGTTCGTATGGAAGAGGCCAAATAAAGAATATACTGTTGATGAAAAATATTTTAAAATGTCCAAAACATGTTAGATTTTTATTATAAATTATTTTTTGTTCTGTCAAATAAGTGTTTATTTAAAGATAAATAACCTTTCATTTTTAACAGTCATAATTTCTAGCTTAAAGAGGCCTTCGGTAATCATTCCTATGCCCTTTGTGCGTGGCAGTTATCACGCCCTCTAGTGGAGATGGAAGGAACAGCGAAATTTAGCGATTAAATTTGTGAATGAAGACAGATTTTTTTTTCTTTCACACAAAATAGAGGAATCGCGGTCCGTGTCAGAACACGGTTGCGTGTCTGCACCATAAATATAGATTTCTGGTCCGTGCGCGTCTTACGTACAAAATTGCATAACCTTTGTCGCAATTGTGAAACGGAATAACACACGACAAATAATTAATGTTGTTGATAGAGCTATGGGCGACTCATTACACATACAATGCAAAGTTGGTTTTTTTTCAATCTCCCAAGGCACTCGGAGCAACTGAATGCGACATTTCGTATAGATAAAAACTGCTTCGTATTCAATAGAAATCCACTTAATTTTGCAAAGATTTGAATCCATATTTTATGAGTAAATGCCATGTCATGAGCGCATTTAAGAACGCATATATAACAAGATGTCCTTTAAGCCCTCGATATATGCCTTAACCTGGGAGACTGAAACGGTTTTATCAAATATTTAAATAAAAATTAGTACAGCTAGTTGTTAAATGCTTCCGAAGAATTCGAATTCGTACGAATGGTCGCAGCACAGTTGGCTGATGGACAGACTTGTGATGTGACAGTGCGTTCCAGGTTCGATTCCTGGAGGTATACTGGAGTGCAAACACAAAATGGGGAGGTAACAGAAACTCCTGAATTAATTAACTGACGAATAAATTAAGAAAAATGATGAAGTTTGCACAAAAGAAACTTTAATTTTTCTATTCTGTCATATTTTTTGATTGACAAAAAATATGACAGAATAGCAAGCATCTCACCAAAATATTCCATTCCTCACGATACACACAAGAGGTCGATTTCTTAGCAATCAATAAATATCTGGTACGCAGAGCTTAGCGAGAGCTAAGACAAAAAGAAAATGGAACAAAATCATTCGAGATTGTTTCTTGGAGGGCGCCATCTGCTGTCTAATAAATAGCAAGTTATGCCCGGACGAAATCGGCGACAAACTCTTCAGATGAAATAATAGCATAACTATTGTTTAATCAGAATAAACTAAAATGAAGACCGATGACGATGTACACTTACCGAGTCCTCCCACATCCTCATCTCCCGAGGAAAATTAAATTTTTTAAAATAAATTTCATACTTATAATTACCAAGGTAGATAGTACCGGTTTCACGCACACCACTGCGATCATCAGCTGTCTTTTGGACTAAGAATTAAACAATAAAACTAAGGCGCACTGGTCTGATCTCACAACATGGTTTGTGCGACCACTTCCACTGGCTGTGAATTTACAATGAGCGAGAACAAATACAAATTACAATTACAACTACAAAAAGGCAAAAGGGGAAAGATGAGCAGAAAGAGGTTCTTGTTTTTCGTAAGTTGCAGTGGTTTCTTATTAAATAATATTTATGCTATTATTTAATTTGAAGAGTTTGTCGCTGACTCTGTTCGGCTGCTGTCCCGGACACAACTTTCTATTTATTATTATTATAATTTATATATATTGAAGACGTCCTACAGAGTATTCTCTTTATTTTTGCCATCCGTTGTGTCTGATTTTGTCTCCTGTCACCTGATGCCAAGCGCAGTGGGGGAGGGAGCAGGGACTTGCAATAACCACGCAGATAATTGGCGCATGCGTGTTACGTCACATCCGGTTGCCAGGGGCGACGGCCGCGTTGCGATATCGATCGGGCATTTCGGATATCGATATAGGTGGGTGGGCGCGTTCGGCTCTGCGACGTTGCGACAATGTCTTTCTACGTGACATCTTTTTGTTGGATGGGGGAGTAGGGGGAAAGAGGGTGGGGGGTGGCGGTTCAGGAAGGAGTCGGAGAGTGAGAGACAAAAAAAAAGGTGAAGCCGAAGTCCCCGACTGTAACTCTGTTGGCGCATCGTGTTAATGGGAAATGTCGACAAACCCAACGACGAATACGTGAATAGTGCCAGCGAATTTGTAACCAGAGAGATTCTGGTGCTTTGAGCTGGAAGGTGACGGTTGGAAGTGGAGAGGTGTCTATTTTGGACTTGCGTGATTTTCGATCGATGCATTTTACCCCCGCATTTTGAGAAATGCATTTCGAGGAGTAACGTCTTTTTCGGACCATCAGCCTCAGTGTGACAGTTCCCGCATCACCTTCTCCAAACCAGACAGCAAGCTACATTGATTTTTAAGATAATTTTCCCCCCGAACCGAGACTCAAACTCAGAATCTCAGAAAACGATCTGAAATTCTTGTCTGGGTAGATATTAAATTCTTGCAATTAATTCCAACGAGACGAGGGGAGGATTGATATAGAGAAACTAGCTGACCCGGGCCACGCCTCGCTGTGGCTTCTGGTTAAATGGTTCGGTCAGACTACCTCGTGCACACAATTTTCCCTTTTTCCCGGGAATTTTTTATCCCGCTCGGTCACACTACCTCGTGCAAACAA
>JAQGBY010006777.1:0-12629 GCA_034698785.1 Mycogona germanica | reverse complement strand
ATTATTATATTCGAAGAGTTTCGCCAACTCTTATCGCCATTTTGGTTTTGCGTCCAGCATTCCGCTCATCCCTAATCGATTTTCGTTTCATTTAATTGTCAGTCGAAATAATTTGATGTGGCCTTCCTTACAAATTAAGGCCTACTTGTTGAATTTCGTGGCCATCGGAAACGACACACTTTCGTTCTCAAGAAGTGATAAGTCATAATTTGCATATTCATTTAACTTATTAGACTACTCAGAGTATAACTGCATACACTATGCTGCAAGTACATGCGCATTGGGAAACACAACCTGCGTAATTGCACTGTAACAAATTAAAAATACAGTAGAAACATTTCTATGGTTCTCCAAAACACTAAGGTGTGCGAGATGATATTTGGATGGGTAGACATTTTAAATTCGTTCTTTCCAAGTGGCGCGCATTGTTAATATAATAGCGTAGGTCTCTTTTTTCACCAACCGCCGGGACCGGAAACTTTGCGTGAGCGTACATTTTTGTATTATACGAAAGATGAACTGATTGTATTTTGAGGTGGGCAGGCGAGTGGAGGAGCGTTTAGGCGATAAGATCTTTAATACCTTAACGTTTCGGACCTCGTATGCATTTTAATAGACTGCAGGCTTGGCGCGCACACAAAGATCGAGTCTGACCAAATAAATGGAAGGGTAGAACCCCGGCAACTTTGGCACAGTAAATGAACATCTACACGAATCGTAATCACGAATTTAGTGATTGAACATTTGATTTCCAATTGATTGAATGCCAATTTGTATAGATGCAAATTAAGGAGGAGTGCTGACAACGGGTCAAGAGCAAATTGGTCTCAACACATGGTCAAAGGTGCAAGCTAGAAATGCTGACTGACCTGTCGAATCAGCAATGCGATTTTTACCTGTACTAATGGTACTTGTGACTCACAGCCCAGTCGGTATTGTGACTGCTTGTGGCTCAGCGGTCACGAGTTCGATTCTCAGCGCGGGCTCTCGAAAATGTCGTTGTGCCCCTCGCATAGTGCATGAGCACCATGAGGGGTACGTAACGCCTGTAGTATAGCCTGTAGAGTTGTAGATTGAGTATAAAATAGTTTCTTTCGAATCATTAAAGAATCTCGTATTTAGAAGAGTAGACAACGGGACAAATTTCACTCAATTTCCCAAAAAGGCAGCTATGCTGTTACATGGATCCACCGTAAGTTGGAGATAAGTATCTCCATTGTTGATCTAGTGAACGCTTGCCTAACTAACAAGCTGTTGTGGGTTCGAGCATAAATCCGATAAGATGGAGGAAATGGCAGGTTCTTTTTTGCAAAAACAGTTGACTTGGCTCAGCAAGAAAGTAAAAAAGATATTTAAAAAGTTGGCGATTTTTAAGTTACATGTTATCATTCAGATATCCTACGCGACTGCAACGCCAGCTGGCGGTTAAATCTCCCGGAGTACTGCCAAATCTCGTACAACCCGCTCACAGGTAACCAAATTTTAGCGGTCTTCATCCGCAAAATGAAACAAGAGGAAATACGATTAAAAGCGCCGAAAAAGGCGTCTCGCACAAAGAAAACGACACATATTTATGACAGTGCTTTCTCATAGGTTAGCCGACGGTTGTTCGTTCCAGTTAAGTGGTTAATGGTTACAATGGCCTTTTCATTTATTCGTGGGCCGAGCTGCTTGTTGCTTGTCGACTCGAGAGAGGGAGAGAAGAACGAGCGATTCTCTTTTTTTTCATATGCATTGGTCTGACAAGGAACATAATTCAAAACAATTAATAGCAGCACCACAAAAAAACTGGTATACCTTACGCCAATTCGGACATGATCACCAGTGTTGATATGTCAAAAAGTGAGATGTGACTGTATCTCACTTTGGAGGATGTATTGACCCACACACACACACACACTACAGTGACAATATGATAATTAGTTGAACCAGTTAAATGGCGGCGGTGGCGCTCGTGTGTGCCGGATCGGAGACAACGACACCGTGCGACGGTGTCCCGAATTTCACCTCTTCAGAGATCTTGATGATTTGTAGGCGAATTTATCGGAGTAATTTGCATTCCCGTGTATGCTGTTTAATTGGCCAGCTTTTTCTTCCATCAGACAACCCGCTCGATTACATGAATACTCAAGCTGAATGCGGATACCGGCACTGGATCTGCTAGTCTGAGTTTATTAGTACGGTCAAATAGCACATATATATTTTTGCTTCCAATTCCTGCCCTAGGACGTCTGAGAATAAAAATATTTGCAATTATCTTCGCCCATGTTAATCTTTGTGGAAAGTCGTAATTAATTAAATTATCTCATTTTTCTTAATGTTTAGACATAATTCTATTGCAGACACGCTTCTAATTTATCTGCCTGGTCAGACCATGAGTCAGGTAAGGTCAACTGACATTATTTCCCGGGAAAATTCGAGCGATTTTTTTCATTAATGAATTCTATTTTTCAT
Organism: Mycogona germanica; assembly: GCA_034698785.1. Taxonomy (NCBI): domain Eukaryota; kingdom Metazoa; phylum Arthropoda; class Diplopoda; order Chordeumatida; family Chordeumatidae; genus Mycogona; species Mycogona germanica. The sequence continues at coordinate 10,175 of JAQGBY010006777.1, read as the reverse complement.
TGAGATGAAAGGTTTAGGGTAGGAAAGTACTTCCTTCTTGTGACTCATTTATATTTGTGTAAATGATTGCCAGCAATAGCTAACCCTTTTGGAATATTCTATTTGGGACGACCCTCAGAGGTGCTGTCAACGAAACAATAATTTTTTCATTAATTAAAATTCATTAAAACATTGCCAAGCCTAATTTGAACCATTCACATCACATATTGGGTTTCTCTCGTGTTTGATTTGAATTGTTAGACATATTTCAGGCAATTCATTAAATCCATGTTTCCTGTTCCGTCCACTCATTACGTTTATTATTATTATTTTCGCATTCTTAAGTAGATCATTTTTATTGGCTCTTTCTAAAAAATTAATCAACACTGCTTTTGTGTTGGAATATTAAGTGCGCACGTATCAGAATTTATGATTTTCTGTGCCAACAACAACCCGCCAAAAATATGATTTGCATTTAACAGTAATATGAAATGTAAATTTGAACGAGTTTGGCTCTCTATCTTATCTGTATTTTTAGCAAAGAAATTTTTAGTTGCATCAATACCAACCAATACACGGATAAAATTAATTATTGTGCGAAACTGCGACCTCAGACAAAAGCACAATAACTTTTTATTTCCAAGTCAGAAAGCGGGCGGGTTAAGAAAACAAGCAACAGAAACGCCTTTAATAAATTGCCATGTCATACGAAGGCAACAGGTTTTCTGTGGACTGACTACACACACAATTCCCAAACTCGTCTTGACTGCAAACAGACACCTTTACAAACTGCAGGCTTATAACGCGCCTTTGCTTGTGGCACCCGCTGTTGCCTGACCAAATTCCACCAATGAGCCGCGTCGAATTTCATTGATTGTCGCTTATCCGTGGATTCGTATTTTGGTATCGGTTGTAGCAGACACTAAATCCATATTTTGTGTCAGTAATTCTGAAGAAATTTGGCTCAAATGTTTATCTACCTGAAGAATTAAAGTATTAACTAGAGCTCTATCTGGTGACTTAAGGTGCCCGAAAGACAGACAAAGCGCCATCCAGAGAATTAATCTGTCGAATTATAAAGCCTAAATAGGAATTAGTATTCTAGTAACCTCAGTGGTAGGAATACGTTTGTCGTCGAGCGCTTTAAAAATGCATGATGTAGAATATTTACCTTCTTATTTTATAACAATTAATTTGTCTGGGCGACTTCAGGAGTTACAGATGATACGGGTTTTGCAAAGAGTTATGTTGCAATTTGAACCGCTTACAGAAGAAAAAAATTGTTTAAAAATATTTTTTGCAATCAAATTGCTATATTGATAATTTTGCTCTATTATCAAGGATTCGAGCATTCTTTTGTCACCTTTTGCACACTACTGTCTCTAACCATTACTTTACCTCCATGTTTGGAAAACCGATGTACACTTTATGTCTAGGCATTTGGTGTACGCTTAAAAACTAGAAGTAGGTTGCGAGTAGAGCAAAAAGGTATTGTATGCCTAGGATATTGGACTACAACACAAGTTCTCAGTTACCTGAAATTGAATTTTGCACGATAGCAAAATGGAACGGTGTTATTTTTTCACCAATGGCTGAACCTATCATTTTCTTTTGTAATGGTCTTTTATACATACTATACATGTTTATAGGAATGAAAGAAACTATTTTGTGTTTCATGCCATGATCTTGGACAGTTTATAATAATATTTAGCCAATTTCGTAGAAAAAAATAAGAAGTAAAATATGTAGCACCTCACACAATCGCGCAATCATTTAAATTTGAAATAAAATGTTATCTCTAACATTCAGTGTCTGTACAGTTTCTAATTACAGAACTTAAAATGGTTTGTGAACACCAATTATTTATTTAACAAACAAAATAATAAATATGTTCAGTCCGTCAATGCATTAATTTGATTAATGCTTTGTTGAATTGCCTATATGAGGAAATCTTTTCTTGTATATTGCGTAATTGAACATCTTCTTTAAAAACGCATTGATACATACGAAAAGATAATTTATGCGTATAGAGTAATGCATGACGTTGCAATTGGAATGAAAAGTACATGTATTTGAAATATCCTGCATTTGAAAAATCACCATATTTTTGGTTAACCGATTTTCAAAAGAACTTAATTATTGTCAGAAATGCAGTCCAAGCGAAACCAAAAATATTTTAATAGTCAAACATTAAAAAATATTTTTGCAACATTTAACACCAATGTATGCTCACATTTGAATAAGCAATTTCGCCGCCTCTCGCGAAATTATGAGCGATATAGACAATGGCTATTCGCCAAAACCTGGTGGATCATCAAACCAGAAAAACAGTGGTATATTCACTTAACCAACCGAAAACAAAAACATTTGGATGGAAGATTGTTGGAATTCGTCAAGTGGTGCTATGGTGATTCCGTGGCGCGCCAAACCGCGCTGCCACATCAAATGCCTCATTTGCGGTCTCCCTCACTAATGCAGGTTAGGCTTATCTGAGCATGGCCAGATGGACAGATTCTGTGATGGCCACCACCGCTAACATTCCAGATGCAAAGCACAAAAGCCCTGAGCAGTCACTCGACCATCATATACCAGCAGCTTCCGCGTCTGATGAACATTTCAAGCTTCGACGCTTGACTGGTGGCGGCGCTTGATTCGTGGGCGCTCGAGCGGAACAATCGCGATTCAAGGTACAACATTTCGGTTGCGCCATCCAAGCACAAACACAATATGGAAGCGAAATATACAGTATCTTATTTGGGCGGGAACAATAATTTTAATAACTCACTCATCTGTCTAGCTAGGTATAGTCGTGGCAAGATCCTCGACCAGTTTTAAAAGTTCCAATATTTGTTTGCATCTTTGGTGGTCTAGAAACTTCTAAAGTTGTGAAACCATAAATTGTACTTCCAATTGTTATCGGAAATTACTCGCAATATGTTTCAAAAGACATTTTGCGATAAATTGAAAGTATCGCTTTATCATTTTATCCAGGTAATTTGTGCAAAGAAAGTAATCTCAGAATTTGTATGTGAATTTACTTTTGAATCACGAATTTTACGGGATCGAATTGATAGCAGAAAATAAGTAACAATCTGGATTTTTAAAATGATTTTTAAATTAAAATCATCGTACTTTATCGCAAAATCTTCCATTCCTAAAAGGTGATTGTTCAAGTAAAAAATTCTCTTTTTCCTATCCTATGATTATCTTAGCTCACGACCTATCCCAAAATTGTGCCGGAAAAGTACTGATATCATCAGGTGGCTCGCTCCATCGATAGTTTTTTAATAGATTTTTATACAGTTCTGCCCCGGCATCATTGACAAATGGGCTGATGTATCGATATCTTTGTTATTTACGTGTATCGATATAAGGCAGCCGATGGTTGTATTTATTACTGGAGGATTAACTCGCGTCTCCTCAACGACCAATCACAGAACGCGTTATGAAGTGTTCTTCTCTTCGCTGCGAGTTCTGGTCAGATTTGCATTTGGAGAAAGAAAACCTTCAAAGAGTTGGGCGGGCATGGCGGATGTCAGGTTAACGCTCTTATTTTATTTTCGTGCGAAATTTTTCCGGCACCATTGCAACCTGCAGAAAAATTCTATGTTGTAATTATTGCGCCGTCAGACCACAAGTTGCGAGTGCATGAGCATATTACTGCAGCCTTCGTTAATCTAAGTGCACGGATGAGCAACTTTTATGGTCTCACATGGCCTAATACCTCGCAAACACGTTTTACTATGGAGGAGGTTTTAATTGTTTTTCACGACCGGTGTGCACAAATCTTATGGCCAGGAGATCTGCACATCCTTGCTTTAAATTTCAGAGAATGCCATGTTATGAATCAACTGGGTTGTCAAGACACGAAACATAGAGAAATTATCTGTCAAGATAGATGTAGACCCTGATTCGAATTGTCACAGCGTCAAATCAGATTTCTATTTTGTAGCAGATATTTTCAAAGGATGAGCTCAAAGATGTAGAAGAACTAGAGCGCATGAGTTTCATCTACTTTGATGAACGCATGAGTTTTTTTCTTGGTTAGAACTGAGAATTAAAATTAAAATATTTCATTTCAAAAGATTCATTTTATATTTTTAATAATTTAGCGAAACGATTACCTAAACACAAAAATAAAACAACTTACTTTAGGTTAACACATAATGGCAATCGAGCTGCTGTTCCGCATATTGAATATTTCATTTCTTTGAACATAAGGTCGTAATTATTCGTCGCATTAATGATTATTGAATAGAAAAGATGCCTTGGAGATTTTCATGAAAAGTATTGCCCCACTCTATATTTCATTAGTGCCTTCGCAAACGTGCTTGCTGCTTTAGAAAGAGCTTTTCAAATTAGCCAAATGCATTCCTGCTTTTGTTTTATATTTGGGGCATACGTGCATATACATGTACACAGCTATACTGTATTGTATGCGGCCTTGTACCTTTTTGCTCTTGTGTAACAAGAACACGCGAAGAAACTGACTCTGTATACGTGCGTACATGTACAGTGCTGACAACAAGATTTCATCTCAACTCATATAAAGTGTAACGCAATGAGATACTTTTTTAATGATCCACACAATAAAAACAAATGAATCGTTCGGACGTACACCGCAAAAAATTTGTTTTTAAAAATGGATATTCTAATAATAAAAAGTACGTACACCAGTGCATTTTCAATATAATCTCATTAAAAAGATTATGAAATACCTTATTTATTTAAACGAGTGTCAAATGATCATTTGAAAAAATATGCTATTGAATTAGTTGCCAGAAAATCTAAACCAGAGTACTGCACATGGCAATTATTATGTCTCTTACTTTTTACCCTCAGGAAATGTATGAGACTAAATGATATCATGTTGCAGTAATGATATACTTTAATGAGTGGTACTATACCATCATTGTCCGCAATATTATTTTTCTTTTTGTCTGAAAACCGTTTGTCCCCCAAGGAATAAGTTTTTCGTATTGCTCAAATTATTATGCTCAACATCCGTTTGGCATACACAAATCTTCCCCTCCAACAGGCTGAGCCCAGAACAAACGACTGTTTCTTTCAATTTAGCTCTGGTATTACCTCCTACTTCCGTTCATCAAAATGCTCTTTTTCTCAGTTCCAGAAATGGGTATTGTTCGTTTCTTTTATCCTTCGTGAATACGCTTACCGTATTTTCTTCCCTAGACATTTGGTTCTGTGGGAGGGCAAGACTTGTTGGCTGTTTTGTGTTAGCCGAACCTGCCTTCCTTACCGATTTTAAGGAGCTACAAACGCTAATTTTTAATTGCTTTATTAATAATGAAGTTGTGTTCGACAACAATTTCGTTCCGAATTCCTCTGTTATCTGCTCATTTTTCGGGCGTGAAATCCTTTAAAATCAATAAAGTTGATAAGTTGAAGTTCAAAATAAGCGCGTAATTGACAAACTTAGGTCTTATGATGATATTTGACTTGCACATACCGTAGCCAGGCAAGTACAATATTGAAGGAACACCACGTACATATACTCGTGTGTAGAGTACGGTATTCTATGAGCAATATTAATTTTTCGGAAAGGCTTTTTTAGATACAGCAAGTCCATTGTTAAAGATAGGTTGAATGCCACAACCCATTTGCCCACTTATTGTTTCATGCCGTCAATAGTTGGATACCCCAAAATGTTTCTTTTACCCTCACAAAAAATTAGTGCTTTTATATATTATATTTTGCTTAAGCACCATGAGGGGGACGTAAGGCCTGTAGTGCGGTTGGCTACAGTTGATAAAAAAAAAATATATATCGTAATATCTCGTACCCGTTGTACCTACCAAATCTCAGATTAGACGCAATTACTTTTTGAACGTTGTGAAAATTTAAAACCATCTATTAATAATCTCACAAATGACAAATTTGCTCGAAATTTCTGCCAATTCCCCACTTGTTTATCGATCATTTATATAATTAATATTAAAAAATAATTGAGACGCACCGTTAATTGTATTTGTATATCACCATTCAATAAAATGTGCGCAATTTTCAATTATTTATCAATTATAATTATGTAAATGATTTTATACACAATTCGCAGAAGTGGGGAATTGGCAGAAATTTCGAGCAAATTTGTCATTTTGGAAAATTATTATTTGATTGTTTGTCTAACCACACACAGCAAAATGTCGGTATCCACATAAAGCGATTCCAGCCCTTGCAAAAATGTGAATTCCAACACACAACATCACAATTTACTTTGAAGTTTAATTTAAACACGTCACTTGGATGGAAACGTCACTCGATAGTTATATTAAATGAAGATTAAATGAAGAAACATTACAGGCATTGCGATTAATCAATACTCCGTTGGGCGAATGTGACTATCGGTTGAATATGATCTCGGCAGGAAAGCAGTCTTAGATATAATTCGATGTAAACATAAAGTTAAATTCAAAATTATGCATATTTATTCCCTTACACATTTACGTATTTAAACAAATACAGGTAGACGGACTTCATGCGCTCGTAACGATAATTGTATGATTTGACAACGTGAAAGATGACGGGAAACTGAATCATGAAATCGATATTGGGTGTTAGCAATAAATGTATAGCTTACCAACAAAATGGAGTTCTTCTTTCGTCGAAACATCTGACTAGAAAAAAAGAGAAACAAACATAAATTAGGTCAGCACGGCCATTTGCAATCTAATGAAAAATACCTTGCTCACTTGTTTAGACGAAAGCACGAAAGCGGCGGCAGAGAAGGTAACTGCATTCAATGCGCTATAGAAGCAGTGCCTATAATATCTTTCATAGCACCTGTCCTAGTCAGTCGTATACCTAGTCTATTAGGCCTACCATCACTCCATCTCTTTGATCCAAATTCAAACCGACAAGAATTTGGAAACCATGAAGCGAAACTGTTCGCCGGGATCAAATAAAATATTGCCCACATACGATCAAACAATTGCATGCTTTTCTCTTAGGTTAATTTGACCAAAAGTCGTTTCATGTTTAAATGTTTATTTTCCACGAAAGGGAGTAAGACGATGAAAAGTTTGCAAAATACGAACGAAAGTCTGCCTACGAATTGTCTTTCTTGGCCGCGAGCCAAATAACACGCAACGCCTGACACCAATATGGCTTCCTAGTTTCGTCTCGTATAAAAAAATCCAACTTCGGTCGAAAGCTTTGCGCAACTTCCCAAACATGGAGGGCTGCTCGAACCTCCACCTAAGCTCAAACAACTCGTAGAGAGAATGGAGCAAAACTTACCGAAATTAATAAACGACATATAACGACGCTAAACACACACAGGTCACATATCCAAGAAGGCCTATACTGCAATTCTCGCGTCACATTGTTTTTCGGTATATCCAATTGAGAGTTTTTCCGGAGAAATCAAAGTTTTCGCGTCAGCAACTGTTGTTCCCCCGCCGCACACTTTGCCTTTTGCTCGTCCCGTATGTTACTCATTGAATAGTGTTTCTTGGTGGTTGCTACCTGTGCCAAAGTGTTTCTCTGCGTAGGCGCACTTCTGAGTTCTGACGTCTATGCAGAAGCGGATGACTAACTGCTATCTCTGAGTATATACGAGTACACACAATTGGTCAGGTAATTTTGCGAGTGTCTGTGTCGTGTCCTCTTGAGCACTAAGCCAAAAATTCTGAACATTAAGATAAAAAGTGAAAGAATTATACATGTAGAGCAGCGTTTCTTTTTTCGTACAATTATGGTATGTTGAATGATTGAGAGAGTCACCAATCCAATGCAAAAAATATCAATACAACTCAATTCTTCGCGTTTGTTTTCAATTAATTGTTATTACCATTTCTAATAATTTTGCTTCAAAAAATTTAGAGGGTTATGTAAACAGATTAAAATGTGGTTTTCGACTTCTACAGGTGGTAGTAATTTGGATTATTGAAACGCATCAATATTCCTACAACAGTTTTTCAATTAAAATTAATATGCCACCTAAAATTCTATTGTGCAACATGAATTCAATGGTTATACAGGTAGTCTGGATTTTCTTCTCAATAAATTTCATAGTTGGTGATACTCAGGGGCTGCACCTGAATTTAAGCTAGCGTCCGATGCCTCATTTTTAGATTAATTTATTTACTATTTACTGCTTTGTTTCCATAGGCGGGGGCAGAGTGATCACCTGTGCGTGTACGCGTAGAGGACATGGGGTGTCAAGAGTATGCACACGTTTTATTTTTAAAACAGTGAAGTCGACAGGCGCACTTAGTACTCGATCAGTATTTAGTTAAGGGAAATCTCTAAAAGATATTAGGAGTCGCTTATATTTTCGGAACATTTAGAAAACTTTCAGAAAAGAAATTCTCAAAAGTTCACGAAGCAACTCGCAATCTATTAAACGTAATTGAGTTACAAAATCAGTTAATTAATTACTAATATTCCTCCTCATCAAAATATTGAATCCCTAAAAAGCTAACTTTGTGAAAATAGCACGAGACTGCGCAGTACATGTAAGTTTTACATGCAACTAAATATTTTATATATTTTTTTACTTGTACACAGTTCATATATTAGGGGATATATAATAAGGATGAAATATTTATTGAAATATTTTTCAGCAACATATTTTGAAACAAATGTCGTATAGTTGTTTCAGCATTTCATGAAAACTTGAAAACAGGCTTCTCTTCCAATCACAATTTCTCCGAAATGTCATACAAAGCGTGTATAGATGTACATAAGGTCAACCACAGTGAAGTTAGTGCTATTAATCTTTAATAACCATCATTTACTAGTCTGACGAACAAGTTTCAAACGATTTATTGACGTGTATATGCTATTTATTGACGTGTATAGGCTATTTATTGACTTTACGGAACCACTTCTACTCTCTAAAATGGCCGGAAGCTATCGATTCCAGAAAGTGAACAGCCCAGTTTAACCTGTAGCTAGAGCTAATGATCTCCTATACCACAAAATGTCGGCTACCTATGTACTCGGGTAATTGATGATGTAGTTCTGTATATTTTTTCTTAAGAAAGATTGTCCGACAACTTAAGACACTGATAAAATTCGAACATCAATTTCAAATGAATACGAAAACAAGAATATGTCTAATTAGTTGTAGTCTGCTTATTTGTAAAAACAACTTCAAGCTTAGCCCACCCCTTTGTATATAGCTTTCTTATACTAACATTCCATTAATATATTTGTGCTGTCCATCAGCTTTTAAATGTATTGTATTTATTAAGCAAAAAAAGATACAGCAAAAGAAAATAAAAATGCACCAAGCTAACTACACTAAAAATATTCTTATTCATGTTCAGTATTTCTGAATTTATTTTTTGAATTACAATGTAAATAATTCTAAATCAAGCCAATGTCAACGTCGATATCAATTATAAGTCAATGTGTAATTACTAATTCGTAACAATCAACAAGCAATGTGTTTGATGTAATAATTTTGTGAATAAAAATTAAAATCGTAAATATATTTTGTAGAATGTCTACTCATCCATCTCAAGGTCGTCAGACCAGAGCTTAAGCGATGCAATATTTCACAAGACAATGCCGATCTCGGGTAAATGACATTAAAAGAAACTATCTAGTTAAATTATATACGCAAATTTTGGAATTGCTTAGTTAAAATTAGTGATTTTTTTAAAATTCCAATCGCATTCAGCCGCACTACACACTACGGGAATCGAACCCGGGACCTCCGAGTTTTGAAAAATGAAAATGAAAAATCACTGGGAGTCAACAAGATATTGATGTTTCTTCACTTTATCGTATATCTGTTGAACAACACTAGTTGACCTGACGCCGATTACTTCAAACTGCTATTGTCGAAAATTATTTTTTTAGTTTGTGTTTATTGTAGTGTGACCTTAATTGCAATAGGTTCTCGTGTGAAGCATAGTAAATTGAGGCATCTTCATTTTATGACGTCACTAGCGAGGAAGCGTTTCAGATATATTATGAGACTTTTCATGTTTTTTTTTCTTTTCAGTTTGAAGTCTCTTTTAAGAGTGTTAATATTAGAGGGGTGTTAACATATAGATGTCTTCCAAGAAATGTGCTTATATTTTATGCTGTCTTACAGGAATGGAGTGGCTCATTGAAATTCAAATCCCCTCTGAAAACAAAAGCCCTGCATCTATATATATAAAAGGCAGTTCGAAGTCCTTTCAACTTTTCCGGTCGCGTTCAACCAAGAGAGATATATTTTA
>JAQGBY010006776.1:0-12631 GCA_034698785.1 Mycogona germanica | reverse complement strand
TAGGCTCAAGTCTGTTTCTAAAAAATAATATTACACGACCGTTTAGGATACCAATACATGATCGAGCTCGAAACACACTGTCTTCTCGTTTTAGTTGAAACCCCCTAATTTAAAGCAATTAACGAATAGCCCTGACGTTTCTCGACTACGAGTAAGTCGTATGCGATGCTGTAAGATCTTCTCAAGCGATCATTTCTGGAATAGGGATTTCCAGAAATGGGAGAAGGGCGGGGTTGGGGGATTGGGGGATTGGGGGAGAGATAGAGAAGGATGCTGAGGAAGAAGTGGAATTTCGACGATTGAAACTTGGTTTTCGTCGTCCGCTGCAGCTACAACTTGGAAGATTCGCGAAGCAAAATTATACATATTGTATTTTATTCGCTTTTTGAATTGTGGTAGTTGCCGGGGACCACTTCAACTATGGCTTCAATGTGCTTATGTCGCGAACAGCTGGGAATGCATAATGAGAGAGTGAGAGAACATTTCCCTCTTTCCCCAAGCAAGCTGACAACACCCGAACAGACCCGAACCCGGACCCGAACCCCAGACAAATAGATGGATCGACCCAAACGTCCCCACCACCCAATGACTTCGAAAACGCCTTCCAAAATGTGCGTTCCAAACAATTGTCGACTTTCAAACCAACCGGGAACGGCATCGCAAGGAGAATAAAGATAAACTTTTTTAATTAAAGTTAAAATTTCGGGAAATTTATTTTTACAAAGTTTCTAAACTGGAAATTTTCTTGGTAAACTTAAATGTGGAACGAACGATGGAACTCGGGATCTCAGGTGGATTTGTGATATCTGTACATGTTTGTATCAGCGGCAAACAGCAGCCCTCGACTAAATCAAAATGGGACAACAGAACCGAAGGAGCTGTAACTTGACAACTCTGTGTAACCTGAGCGAGATCGAGTAGTTGTTGGATCGCAGATAGCAATTTTGTTAAACAGTTTCTGCGAGTGAAATTGTGTAATACATTTTTTTTTCTCAGCTCACGTTTAGGGAACTGCGTTTGACAAATACTTATGTATCAATAGTATTTCGTACGGAATCGAAATCATTTTTAGGTCTCGATTACCGTAAATCGCTTCTAAAAACCGAGAATTTGTCGTCGACTGAAAACGTCTGCTGAAAATTTGCATGGTAAGTATCAGTGCTGCTGAGATCAAAACGTTTTTTGAAAGTGGTTTTAAAAGAATTATATTAAAAGAAATTTATATCAGTGCAGCTGAGGTCAAAACGTTTTTTGAAAATGGGTTTAAAAGAATTAAATTAAAAGAAATTTACATCAATGCAGCTGAGGTTAAAACGTTTTTTGAAAATGGGTTTAAAAGAGTTAAATTAAAAGAAATTTACATTAGTGATTTTATATCATTTGTGGTTAAAACGTTTTTCGAAAATTGCTTTAAAAGAATGTATTAAAAGAAATGTACAATTATTATTTTGAAATTGTTAATTGCATTTGATTTTACGACTTCGACATGGAAATTGTCAAATTTTTACATTCTTAATTTGTTTTTACGACTTAATATGGAAATTGTTAAATTTGTAATATTCTTCATTTGAATTTCTGTTTAGATTTTAATTTGATTTCATCATTCTTTCAGCAAAACATGGTGTTCATCACATCATGGTGTTCATCAAGTCAAAACGTATTTTGAAAATTGTTTTAAAAGAATTCAATTAAAAGAAATTTACAATTAATATTTTGAAATTGTTAATTGCATTTGATTTTACGACTTTGGCATGGAAATTGTTAAATTTTGACATTCTTCATTTGTTTTTACGACTTAATATGGAAATTGTTTTGACTTCATTTGAATTTCTGTTTAGATTTTAATTTGATTTCATCATTCTTTCAGCAAAACATGGTGTTCATCAAATTTAAACAAAAAATCAACAAGTCCAGAAAAGTATACCAAATTGTACCAATATACAGAAAACCTCAACTCAGATTTGGTTGCCACCTTCAACATTCTTAAAATATTTGGAATCCGCCCTTAAATATTAAATAGAACAGGGAACGGCAATATGATATTTTCAAAAATGTTCGTTCGTCGATAAACTCTTTTATCTATTACAAAACACGCATAAAGTCTTCTCGGCTCTACAACTTACGAAGGAAGAATTTCATATCCGCCCCCGATATATATAAAGGTGCGCTCATGAAATGTGCCTCTACTACATACATAAATTCGAATTAATTTCAAATCCCCGTCAAACTACGGAAGTAAAGCGTCCGTCGAAGCATTAGACACTTTATGGGAAACAGAGTGGGGTTGGAGGGAGCAAATGATAATACAATTGAGTATAGACGTTATGACTGTCACATTAACATCAACAATTACCGGAAATTGCTGTTTTGCCAGATAGAAAGTGTTCCCATTTCGATTTATCTTTAATTAAACGCCATTAACATAAAAATCACGGCATTCAGTTGCTGTCGCAATGATTATCTGCGCGATAATTTTTAGCGTCATTTTTATGTTGAAATCAAATGGGGACTGGTAATGGATGTCTGACCCTATTTTGGTAGAGTTGTTGGCCGAAGGTGATATATATCGGTGGTCAACGGACAATGTTCAAGGTTCGAACGTTTTTTTTTCGAGCTAGGTTAAAACGTTGCTCGCTAGATGGCGCTTGGAGTGCGTACGGCCATTACAGGTGTTTTCAAGTTTGCAATTACGCCAATTATAGTTTCGCCTTGAGCGCTTCCTCCCCTGTAATTTGCACCGGCTGTACATTTTATGATTGCCGTATTTTTCAATTGCCCTTTTTTAAAAAAAAAAAAAAAAGAAGACGCCTTCGAAAAGTAATTTCTGTCAAAACAAATTGCGTATTTCGGACACAGAAAAAAAATATGGAAGCGATTCAAGACGACCTGTACCGGTGCCATATGTTCAATAACAAGAATAGCATCAGAGGGAATATTTAATAAATGAAAAATGTTCTCTTGAGGCGATGAATTTTGATGGTTGGATCTACATGAGATCGGCTGTCTTAATAGGACACCTTCCCTGACTTTTGAACTGTAGATTTCTACTCTGTTTTCCCCTTTCAATATTTCAACTGCAGTGTTCAATGACGGGGTCTCGTGTGACGTAATGATGATCGCGGGTTCGATTCCCGACCGACACCCTCGGAATTTTCTGCTTCGAAATTCACACGCTGGTGGTAGTTTTCCCCGAGTGACTGGTTCGATGCCCACTTGGTGGACAAGGTGGTCTCCGGAGGACGCGAATGTCGATTTAGTAAGGCGGCAATGAGGATGGAATGAAACTTAACGTTCTCTCTCTCGATCACCATCTTGGCTGGCGAAGTCGTGCGAGAGCCGTTACTGACAATGAGGTTTCATTTAAGATATCGTCGAGGTGGTGGTGGTGGTGAAGAAGAAGAAAAAAATGATGATGGTTGTGCGATTTGGACTGGGAAGGTGAGGGGAGGGAGGGTCGATAAAATTCATTATTAATGTGATAAAATGTGAAAAGGGGGATCGTTCGAAAAAAACGCCACGCCGATCGATAAAGATTTTAGTTGAACCCCGAGAATAATTGAAGGGGTGAGCCAAAGCTTTTGTTTCGCGCCGACAGAGGGCAGCAAGAGTTGGATAGGTAAACGAAGCCTTATTATAATACTTCTAGTAACCTCATTTTTTTCTTAATTAAAGAAAACGACTTAGACCACTCTGGATTTCGTCTCTTTATATATGAATTAATAATTTAATTGTGAGAAAGATTTGTTAGGACGTCTGGATGACATTAATCGGAAATGGTGATTTCGGGACAGCACCGAATGAAGAAGACCGACCGAGTGGCAAACTCGTTTTAATAATAAGTTCGCGAGTTCATCAGTTCTAATAAAATAATAGTAAAATATTATTATAAAGGCGAGTTTGTCACTCGGTTCGTCTTCTTCATTCGGTGCTGTCCCGAAATCGGCATTTCCAAATTTAATTGTGCTCGCAATATTTTTTTAAAAAAATATACAGTGTATCATCGGAAAAATAGCACTAATTAATCAGAAAACGAATTTTGTAATTTAATAGGTCTTAGTTTCGTCTATTGAATATGCGATATTGTCTTTATAAGAAGGCAGAAAGACTTCTCTGGGACTTCAGTTTATTCAACTGAATTGCGTAATTACCTAAAATTAACTAGGGATAAAGTATTCCTTTAAAACGAAATTTAAAATTAATGTTTACACAGGAGAAGGTTCTGGTTAAATATTTGTCAAAAATATTGAATGATCTTGGACATTTTTTTTACCTTATCGAATTATTAATTGAAGCTTAATTTCGGACAATGGTCTCGGCCTCGAAATAACGAATCCTTTGTAGAATTACTTTTGAGTGCGCGTTCCCAAAGGGATTGTCATTAATTATTTTTAACAAAATGAAACCTACGATATTCGAAAACACCTTATCCATGAAATTCCAACTAAATGAATTGGTAACTCTTTTCTCTACCGGATCCTTTATTCCGAATCTCTATGCTGGTGGTGGATGTAGGCTGGAGGGGTGTGTGTGTGGGGGGGGGGTGTGGGGGTTCATATCGCCTAATGTGATATGATATGACATGGCCATTATTTAAGAGCGACAACACTTTTATTGCGTCTTTCATGGCATCCGCGCGCGTAATTGCGGCCCTTTATACTGTGTGCACGACGAGTGTGAGATCTACTCAGTTATGCATCGTTTTTATTCCGTTACGTTTAACCCGATTTCAGCAGTTCCAAAAACTAGACAAACGAATTGCAATCAAACTGTTACCTTAAAAAAAGTGAGACCGTTTAGATAATAAAAGTTGCCCCGACATATGTCCTCCCCATGCACCCCACAATTGCTTTAAAAAAGTTGAACTTTAAACAAAATGGACCTAACCTAATTTGGCAAAATAGCTCATTTTAGAAGCCCACAAAATTAAACCAACAATATGATAAAATAAAATATTCATAATAAATTCATAATGAAATAGGGATTGTCTCCGGGACAGCACCGGACGAAAAAAGTCGACCAGAGTCGGCGAGAAACTCTTTTTCGTCCGGTGCTGTCCCGGAGACAACCCTTATTATGAATATTACCCCTTATTAACCCTTATTATGAACCTTATTATGAATATTTTATTTTATTATATTTCAAGTACGACTTTGCCTCTTATATACTTATATTGTTTCAACAATATGATGACAAAATAACTGAACAGACAAAAAATTAAATTCCAACGTTCAAAATACTATATTTAAGTATTCTAATTATTTCGGGTGGTAATTTCATTTTGCACTTCTTTCACAGCCAATGTTTAAATTCTTCTTTTTCGTTTCTAATATTAATAAATCAAGAATCGCATTCGTCAGAGATTATTCAATCTGGCAAAACGCAAGACTTGAGGAAAGGCCAATTTAAAATTGGTGTCGTCTACGTCCATAAGTGCACCCGAGGGCACATTTGCGCCCCTTATGTTTATATTTTAAGATTAATTGAAACAATTTGTAAAAACTGCATAAGTAAGATCAGATCTGCTCGTCCCAATAAAAGTAGATCGATGCAAAAACTGAAACTCCAAATTCAGGGGCTTGAAACGAGGATAGTGTGAGGAGAGGGGTTTGCTTTAGGGGGGAAAGGGTCTGTAATAAACAGCTCCATTAAAACATAATGGATTACACTTAGCCATAGGTTAATGTTCCAAATTTACCCATTTGGAGCGTAGGCTGACAAGCCGAGGTCCCGCGCGAATTTGACTCCGGCAAATCTGCATCGTGCGCATAAAATAAAAATAAAATTAGACAAAACTTGCCAGCGACGGAGGCCAAACCGAAAAGTCTGGGAAACTAGAGGTCCCTAAAGCACCACCAACATGGAAATTGGATAATTTTGCCTCAATGCGATACCACGTCACCACTTCTAATAATTTTATTAGAATCTTATAATTTTATTTTACTTTACGAGGTAATAAACGTTTCGTAACTAAGGTCTACACCTTAGTTACGAAACGTTTGGGAAATAGATATTTCAGATAACAAATTCATGGAATGATGTCAAAAGACAAAATGAGTGTTTTAACCCAACACTAAGACCCATTTAGAATATGTTGTATTAACAACGAGAATTTATTTATGTTTATCAAAGTCGACAAATGGTTCAAGACAGTTATCGATGCTTCTAACTTTTTCAGCACTTCCCTACTCTCATTTATCTGATCCTGGGGTACCATACTCGAAGATATGTGTACCCCAAAGCATAAGCTCCACTGCGGGAACATTGTAATTGTGCGGCGAATTAATTATCTACAGCAGAATATTAAATAAAGATCTTTAAGTTCAGAATCGGTTTGCATTTTGGCCAGCGCATACGAGCATCTAATGTCTAGTTTCAGAAACGTCTTTTCAAACCTCCCTCGCGGAGTTTGTGATGTCTCCCAACAAACACTATCACCATTAGTATATAGTATATACACTGTACAAGTCTATATATGGCATTTCGCCTGTATATATGCGGTAAAGGGGTTAAATGTATTTTGAACGCCACATGAACCGCGCTGAAGCAGGCGCAATATGTGGCCATCCAGTAGAGTCGAACGCTGGAACCTAAACGTCTCAACTTTTAATATATATTGCTATAGAGGCCAACAGTAGATGACTCGTTTCGCCCATCCCAATTGCATATTTCGCATATTTGCATACACTTGATATTTAAATTTTCCCCCCTCCGTACTCGCATGCACATATATCCATTCGCCATGGACTCCCGTTTGCGTTGTTGCTTCCAAAGAGATTGGATGACATAGAAGGCCTTCGGGTAATGATCTTCTGACAACTGGACGAGACCATTATGGAAGAATCTCGTCTCGACTCGAGTAAAAACTCTTAATACTAATTTGAAAATATTACCAATTAAATAGTGCATTCGTTATTTTCATTTCTTTAGTTGTGACTTATTCATTCTTGATTCCTTACTTCCTTCCTGATTCCTTAGCAAAATAATAGAAATAGGACGTCTGTATTATTTAAAATAAAATGGAAATTATGCTTGGGACAGCACCGGACGAGAAAAGACTAACTCTTGTTCGTCTTATCTCGTACAGCGCTGTCCCGGGCGCAACTTCCATTTTAGTTGTGACTTACTCATTACTGATTCCTTACGTTGTGACGTACTCACACCTGATTCCAGTAGTTGTGACTTACTCACACCTGATTCCATTAGTTGTGACTTACTCCTGATGCAATTACTTGTGATTTACTCCTGATTCCTTTAATTGTGACTTACTCACTCCTGATTCCATTAGTTGTGACTTACTCCTGATTCCTCAAGTTGTGACTTACTCACACCTGATTCCATTAGTTGTGACTTACTCACATCTGATTCAATTAGTTGTGACTTACTCCTGATTCAATTAGTTGTGACTTACTCCTGATTCCATTAGTTGTGACTTACTCACACCTGATTCCATTTAGTCCATTAGTTGTGACTAATGGAATCAGGTGTGAGTAAGTCACAACTAATGGAATCAGGAGTAAGTCACAATTAAAGGAATCGAGTATTCCAGTAGTTGTGACTTACTCCTGTTTCCATTAGTTGTGACTTACTCACACCTGATTCCATTAGTTGTGACTTACTCCTGTTTCCATTAGTTGTGACTTACTCACTCCTGATTCCATTTGTTGTGACTTACTCACACCTGATTCCATTAGTTGTGACTTACTCACTCCTGAGTTCATTCGTTGTGGAATTTGCACATCAATGTGCAAATTCACAACTAATGGGCTAGTGCAGAGTCCAGGCGTACAAATTCAATTTCAATTTTTTTAAATAATGACAGTCCATCAGTTTTGATGCGTATGTTAGTAATCTCTGAGTTCTCTACCCCTATCTAGGTCTTTAGCTCGCTCGGGTCTGCGCTACATGCACTGAATATCAGAGTTGTATGGGGTTGGAAACGGTAACCTTATAGGCACATGAATCAAACCTCAAGCATCTATATACTCTCTACAGTAATATAGCTTCGAGGCAAATGCGAAAATGATATTTTGAATAGCACAAGTTCTGGGGGAGGGGGAGGGATGACTAGGCATTTATGTACATGTATATATCTACTGCGTCAGAGATCCAGAGCTGGCTCTTATCTCTATTCAAAGCCAAACAGCGGCACCTTACGTTCTGTTTGGTGGAAGGAACCAGTAGGTTCACTTCCAATGAACGAGTCAACATTTTCGGTGACGATTAGTTAGTTGCCCCAGTTTCATTTCTCACATATGCGATATGCCTGAAAAACTGAAAAGTCACCCACAATTTTAGTCTACATTTGAGAATGCAAAGTTACGATTGAAAATAAAAGTGATACAGTTTTCGACCAAGAGTCCGAAAATCTTTGAAGGCTCCCGCCACTTCTTCTCAGAGCTGAAATCAATATTAAACTCGAAATTCGCTTATGTTATGAAAGGAAATATATTGAATGGGTATCCAATTCGACAGGGATCAATTTCAGACGATACAGAAAGCAATTGTGTGAGCTTCACCGTTTGTAACTTGCGATTGAATGCGCAACTCTAGACCCATATTTATTGCTTCCTGAGACCAAAGCTTTGATAAAACATTAGTATTGATTAAATATTAGTATACTATAATAATATACTAAATATTATAGACAGGAGCATTTCTCCGAAATTTCCTTTAACCAACATTTGAGTCGCAATGCGCATCAAAAAGACAATATCGATAATAGTACAACATAATAATAATAAGCACAATAAAAGGGATGGATTCATGATGATGGACTGCTTATACGGTGCAAAATTTCGTAAAATATCTTTTGTATGTCGGATGGCATTTTATGGACGATGATGACGATCGTTAGGAAAATGGTTAGAATTCCAATACCCAGAATTTGATGAGTTTTCATTGACTTTATTGGCATTATTGTTAAGATTAATGATTTCAAAAATACAATTCTTTGAAAAAGAACACGTGGATTTCGAAGTGCTGTATACTCTGCCCTAAGTTTGACAAGGATTTACGTCCATATGGTTTATCTGCCTATTAATATCAATAGTTAAATGGTTAAGTGTAAGTTAATTCCAATGACGTACGCACTGTGACGCGCATGTTCTCACGACCTTGCAACGGAAACGTTGCCGACCAATGAGGTAAGGTCCGACGGTGCATATGTTTGTGGACAGTTTGGGTTCTGTTTGGACAAAGAACATTATGATACATTAAGACCATGAATTGTCAATAATGCTGGCGGAAGTTCTCTGTATTTCGATGTTACAATTTTATTAGAACCAACTGAACAAATAGGCGTCACATCGCGTAAAATCGCGTCGCAACAGCGGCGCGTCACAACAGCGGCGCGTCACAACAGCGGTCAGCTTGATAAATGAAGCAATCACGTACAGTTTCAATGGTTGTGTCCAACCGAAAAATAATGTGGTTGCATTGAAGTGAAAGAGTCTATAGTGATTTCGCATTCGGCAATGAAGATCTCCACAATTTTAGTGATTGTCGCCTGTGTCTCAAGCCAACAGGTAAAAGTTAGATCGACGAAGAAACAAATAGGCTATTTTGTTAATCGCTCCATTAACCGCGCCTGAAGGGATGCTGACTCAGAAACACCGTACTGTAGGTGACACATTCTTTGAAAACATGAAGCAGTGCTCCTAGGAGTACTAACCAGTAGTGAACTAGTGATCACCTCGATTCAGAAACACCGTGCTATGCTTTGAATTGAACCATATATAGAAAAGCCCTTGTTGTTAATTGAGCACTCATGGGGTGGAAATATTTTTGGATTCCAACTGCGGATGGCTCGGGTGGAAATTAATTATTGATCACCGAGTGACCATCATGATCTATCCGGTTACTGGATCATATGGGTAGTGCGTTGAAGGGGCGTCTGCAATTTTTCAACTGTGCCACATGGACCGGTAAAGATGTTAGTATAAAAAATATGAAAGAAACAAAACAAAAGTGATGCCTCTAAATGTATGTGTTAAGCCAACAATGAAAACATAAAATGAATATGGTATTACAAAAGAAATTGGTTTAACCTTTGTAATTTTAATTGGTTCGGTTGATTTTAGATGGATTTACTAATAGTTACATCTTTCCTTAGTTTATAGGCTCTTCAGCTGACGATGGTACAAGATCCTCACTGTCTAACATGGCGAAAAGACCTCAACAAAACCGAAAAGCTTTACCACCATTTACTTCAAGAAGTTACGGGAACAGAGATGAAACTAATCACAATAAGGAGCACGTCCGAGGCCACAACAGACTGCTAGTTCCAGGACAGCTCGAGCCAAGAGGACGAAGAAGGACGTTCAACAATTTAGATGGCGGTGGACGACAGGAGCATCAACATAGACGTCAGTACAAAGACAAGAAGGTCGATGTACTCTTAAATCCATTATTGACTTCTCTGCTTGATATTCTGAAATCCGAAGTTGCGCCGCCCTACCCACCAGTCTACCAATTACAGATGCCATTAACACCGCTGAGACCACAACGACAATTTTACACATTTCAAAATGCCCAATCACCTGTCCATTATGATCCATTCTACAACAGAATGCTTGGCGGACACAGGCAAGGCCGATATCGCAATTTGCAAAATTTTAGGTATTCACCACCACAACTACTGTACTTTCGTCCTTTTACAAAACAAATTGAGTCCAGTGACAGAAGAAGATTGAATGAACAGGCTGATAAAATGGACGGGCTCATAAAGAATACTTTATTGGGAGCTGCTACCATCGGACCCAGGGCAAAATTCGAAATGGATATAGCTGAAAACAAAGTCAAGAGTAGCAGAAAATATAACCATTTTGCAAATATAGAACCATCATCTAAAACCAATATTCCTTCACCACCAAAATATAATAAAAACCTACCACAAATGGAAGACGGTAGCAGCTATCCACAATTAGAAGATGGTAGTAACTATCCACAACTAGGTTATGATCGAGTTCCTCAACAATTTATATCTGATGACATCTATTCACAATTTGGAGATGGTAGAAACTATCTACAAACAGGATATGACGAAAATTCTGTACCATTAGAATTTGGATACTACCCAATGCAATCAGATGATGGTGTGCACAATCCACAACTCATATATGATATCAACTTGCCACAACTAAGTGATACTCAGAATCCTTCGCAATTAGAAGATAGCACTAACCTTCTACAGTCAAGAAAACAAAATAGTTTTAACAATAATGTTTCAAAATTGAGAGTTTACAACAGTCCATCCCATTTAAGCAGCAATATGCACCCTCCACAGTTAAGTGATAGCAGCAGCCTTCCACAATCAGAAGATGATTTAAGATTTCTACAATCGCAGGATATTAGTGAAAAAAGGGACAAAAGTGACAGTTGGAATAATTTACAATTAGAACATGGGAGCATCCCAGCACAACCAAGAGATGAACTAGAATCGAGAATAGGAAAAGGTCTTCCACAATTTATAGATACTGATGATAAAAGACAATTAGAATTAATGTATGGTAGGAACCTTCAACAGTCGGGGGATATTAGTAATATTGATAACAACCCTTCACAATTAAGCATTGTAAGCAACAATCCACAATTGCAAAATTATCCTTCCCAATCGAGAGATGATGGTAACACCCCTTCACAATTAACAGTTTTTATAAATCTAACACCACAAAGCACTGAAAATAGTAAATTGCAATCAAGCATTGGCAGCAGTTTTACACAATTAACAGTTGGTAGCAATTCACCAAAATCAAGTAATGACAATAGTCCACAACAACGAAATGTTGATAACAAGCCTTCACAATTAACAGTTGTTAGAGACTCACCACACCCAAGCAGTGAAAAAGGTACATTGCAGCCAAACATCGACAACATTCCTCCACAATTACAAATCGGTAATACTCCTTCACAATTTCAAAATGGTGGCGATTCGAAACAATCAATAAATGGCAGCAACACTTCACCAACAGTTATAGATAGCAATACTCCACAATTGAGAGTCGATAACAGTGTTCCAAAATTAACAGTTGGTAGCAGTCCAACACAACCAAGTAAAGACAACAGTTTACAACAACCAAATGCTAACAGTCCTTCACAATTAACAATCGGTAGCAGTCCACCACAATCAAGTAAAGACAATAATGCACAACAACCAAACATTAACAGTACTTCACAATTAACAACTGGTAGCAGTCCACCACAACCAAACGCTAACAGTCCTTTACAATTAACAACTGGTAGCAGTCCACCACAATTAAGTAAAGACATCAATTCACAACAACCAAATGCTAATAGTCCTTTACAATTAACAATTGGTAGCAATCCACCACAATCAAGTAAAGCCAATAATGCAGAACAACCAAACATTAACAGTCCTTCGCAATTAACAATGGGTAGTAACTCACAGAAACCAATCATTGAAAAAGATACATCACCAGCAATTATAGATAGCAATACTCCACAATTAAGAGTTGATAAGAATATTTCAGAATTATCGGTTTTTAACAATCCATCACAATCAAGTAAAGACAATAATGCACAACAAACAAACATTGACAGTCCTTCGCAAATAACAATCGGTAGCAGTCCACATCAATCAAGTAATGACAATAATGCACAAGAACCAAATGCT
>JAQGBY010006775.1:0-12632 GCA_034698785.1 Mycogona germanica | reverse complement strand
AGTAAAGGGTTAAGAGCTGCTCGAAGAATCTGACAAACGCAATGCCGAATGAAAAAAAGTGGTCAACACGCGCGACCAATCTAAAACGACTCTGCTACGTCTAATTGCTCAACAGCACAGGTGTCACGCCCATGCGGCCAGCCAATAGGTACATACGTGTGTAAAAGGGGGGCTGGGAGACTGGAGGTTGAACAACCGGAGCGGAACTCGGAGTTCAAACACCCTGAGAACCCCGGGTGGGCCGCCCGTCGCTCGATCGGCAAAGACGATAATCGCTCCGGTGAACCTGGGCTCGGCCCACCGATCGAGACACCGGCTAACACGTACACAAACACACACCTGTATATAAAAATCGAAACACTAACCGGTTGTTTAATAGACCGACTCAAAAGTGTAAGAACAAAAAAAGAAAAAAAAAGTCGGTATTAGATTACAGCTTTCGTCGTGGAAAACAACTTTTGGGAAAAACTGGGTGGGGCCCATCGATTGTCAAATATTCAAAACGTAATTGCCGACCGTCTCGTTGGAACCACCAACCGCATTATTCGCATCGAGAGACGTGCATCAAACATGTGTCCAAACGATTGGTCACTAAATTACGACTGGTCAGTGCCTCTTTTATGGAGATAAACATGATACGATCTACGGCTGTTGGTGTAGTAGAAAAAAAGAGGAGGGAGAGGTGCGTTTAATTTTATTTTTGTCTTATCGAAAGATAACCGAAGCTTGGGAAAAATTATGTAGTTAGTGATAAGTAAGTAGGATTGAGTGTTGTTTATTCGGTCATCGTAAGCAATGAGAAGCGGCAGACTACGCGATGACCGAACAAATTGTACTTCGATTGGGATTCAGAAAATTTAAAAATCCGGTTCCTAGTGAGAAATCGGACGGGCTCCCGGGCTCTCTCAAATTACAAATGAAAATGGTATTTTAATCGACATTCTCAGTGATAAGCGATTATTAGTAGTACATCAGGCTGAAAGAGTAGCGACGAGAGCTTGGGGCAAAAGCAATTATTTTTAGGGTTCTTATCGCCACCACTTGGCAGGACTAATTTAACGCGCTATAACGCTATATTTTTCTCATTACATCGCAACGATCGACATAACAAGTTAATGTTTACAAACCCGGTTTCCGAAAAATAAATGCAATCTCAAATATATTAAAAAATAGTGCAGTTGGCCTTCCGAAGCACGTAGAGCGTACGGTGGGCAGATTTAATGTCGAGATTGCGACTAAGTTACGATATCAGCATTCTGGCTAATGAATAGAAGACAAATTGTAAAATTGAGATAGAAAAATGCAGCTGAATAATAAGAGGTAAATTAATTGGGGTATTTATATTTCAACTAACCAATTAGCAGATTTTTTAAAGAGTTCTACTAAGACAAAAGTTATATATAGATATCTAAAGTCGCCATGTACAAAATGATAAAAAATATATATTCTAAACAGAAACAGTATTACTCTGTATTACAATTCAAACGCAATGGATGTCGAAGTTGGACATGGGAATGGACTCTAAATATAATTATCAATAACATTTTTTTGCTCACAGGATTAACCATGGCAAGGGCCTTCATTGCCCTGCTGGTAATGGTGGCAGCGATCTATCAGTCAAATGGACAAGAATTATCCGGTAAGTTAATAATAAATAAAATACTAATAAAAATTTATCGTAGAGCAACGGACACATTTCGGTATCAACTTTGTGCACAATTGCCTATTTAAATACATTGAAGTACTAAAAGTTGCTCAGAAGATGCTTAATTACGTAAATCCTCTGACAACCTTCAATACTCGTATAGGGATTTTTCTGATAGTCATCAACTTTTTTTTAAAACTCTCAGATTACAAAACTCAAAGCAAAGGTAAGATTATATGTTACTACAGCAGCTGGGCGCTGACCCGACCTGGAGCCGGGTCATACGCCGTGGAAGACATCCGCGCCGACATTTGCACCCACGTCATCTACTCATTCATCGGATTGGAAGACAAAACATGGGGCATTAAAGTGCTAACGCCGAAAGTGGACGTTGACCAAGGTATTAAACATGTTTTAAGACGAGGTGAAATTAGTTTTCAGAAGAAACAAAACCAACTAAAAATATTACGCCAAAGGCAAATACATAAAAAATAAGAAAAAACGACGAGATCAGGTTTAGATATAAAATTTACTGATATTCTGATCAATCATTTGATGGGCATTTTTTTCACTCAGTACTTACGCCAGTCGCCAGTAGATATCCCATCCAGCTTAATAGTTAAGATAACAAACAACATTAAAATTTAAATAGTATTTCGTTGACACTCAATCTTTGATATTGAGTGATGGTTTAACTATAAACACATGCAGTACAGTCGATGGTAGGTGATAAACTCGATAGTACAAACAATCGGATACATTCCTCAAAAATAAGTAACTGGCGGAGAATACAAATCTCTGGACTTGCTGTTGTCAGTAGCGCACTTCCAACATGAATTTAAGATTGAACTGAAAAAAGCGTGCTCTTATCTGAGTTTTTGCGCAAACAATTGCAGGAAACTTTATGAAATTCACCGGAATGAAGAAGAAATATCCGAAAGTCAAGTGGACAGTGGCCATCGGAGGTTGGGACGAGGGCGGTCAAAAGTACTCGGACATGGTGGCCACCAAGGCGGGACGTGAGGCGTTCGTGCGCAACGCAGTCAGCTTCCTGAAGCAGTATAACTTCGACGGTCTGGACCTGGACTGGGAGTATCCGGGAGCGACGGACCGCGGGGGCAAGATGGGAGACAAACTCAATTTCCTCGATCTCGTCTATGTGAGTGAACAATCAAAAGAATTCAAATTCAAAAGAATAACAAAATTTCGATACGCCCATAACGTATAGTACCACGAAAGCCCACAGAAGAGCCGCAAACATACTCTTGAGACCTAAGACAGACTCTTCCTAGATTTTGATAAAAATAATTCAAGTCAACAATACCAAAACTAATCAACTGCCTGCCCATCAACTGCAGGGAATACTCACAACCCACATTGTGTGACAAGAGAGCGGAGTAGGCGCACTGATATAAATAAACCGATGGGTTAAAGAGGTCTCAATACATGTTCTTCAAATATAATATTAATTGGCTCATTATATTATGATAAATTGCAATTTCATGGAACAGGAGCTCCGAGAGGCGTTCGACGCCGAAGGAAGAGGATGGTTGCTGACGGCCGCCGTTGCCATGGCCAAATTCAGACTGCAAGAGGGTTACCATGTGCCGCAACTATCAGAGTGAGTATCAGAGTAATTCAATGGCCACGGCAATCATATACCGAGAGCAGAAGAAATATTAATCACATTAATTTTTCCAGATACTTGGATTACATCCACGTGATGTCCTACGATCTGAGAGGCAACTGGGCAGGTAAGCAAAATAGAAAAACGATTTCAAATAAATAAAATTCATTGTCTTTTCTGATGATTTGAAGGACCATGTGACTTGTCCATTTGATAAGAGGAGTTTAACCTAGGTGCTAGCTCATTATAAGCAATATGAGATACCACGAGATTCCAGATTGGATTTCACTTGATTTGAGCTTGAGGGATGAACAAGTTACACTAAAATATAAAAATAAATATGTACTTGCGTACTATTCAATGGACAGGTTTTGCCGATGTTCACACGCCGCTCTACAGGAGACCTCACGACCAATGGGCTTACGAAAACCTCAACGTGGTTAGTATCTCCCTCAAGCATCATGTAACATGTAAATGAACCCCACCAAAAATTAAAAAAAAAAAAAATACAATACAAATGTTTTAAAATCATATATATATTCAATGGTAACAAAACCTATTAATACCACTTCCCTAAAGCATATTTCTATCAGAATATTTCAATTCGAAATAGAATCGAACTGGTAAACTACGATTGCAAAAACCTTACAATACAAATTTGTGCCAAATTGAGAACAATTCCTACGAACCACCATTTAAGCTTAATTTTCTTAAGAATAATGTTCTCTTTTTCTCTCTCTGCTCATGTTTGCAGGCCGGCGGCATGGATCTGTGGGAGTCGTTCGGCGCCCACCGTGACAAACTGGTGATGGGTATCGCGTTCTATGGGCGCACCTTCTCGTTGGGTAACAAGGAGGACACCAAATTGGGCGCCTCCATTCGACGCTGGGACAGCGACGGAGGCTCACCCGGACCCTACACCAACGCCAGTGGATTCCTGGGATATATGGAGGTACAGCGGCCAGTAGTTCGCAGGGGCAAATAATTAATCGAATGAATTTCGACAATGGTTGGACTGGAGGTTATGCATTTCTGATAATAAATAAGCACATCACGTTATATATTAATATATATAAAAATACATGTATAAAGATGCGCATTGGACGTGTGACACGACTTTAATTTGCCAATCCCTTTTGTGAAATCCGTTCAACAGATGATCTCGCCTTCCTAGACAAAAAATATGTAAAATTTAATTTTGCTAAGGATTGCTTCCTTCTGCCTAAAGGCCACGCCAATTCATGAACTAACCTAACCTGTTGTTCAATTTCAGATCTGCGAGAACGTCAACAACGGAACTTGGACGATGGCCTACGACAATGTCGGAAAATGTCCGTACATGCACAAGGGCAGGGATTGGGTGGGGTACGACGACGCCGACAGCATTGGCATCAAGGTCAGCCACGATTCTAAGATTAATATTATCAAATATAAAAATTATAAACGGGTAGCACATTTGTCATGCTTACAGACGGATGAAACTAATGAGAATCGACTTAATTTTACAGCTGGAGTACCTCAAGGCCAAAGGTTACGGTGGCGCAATGATATGGGCAATAGATATGGATGACTTCCGGGGTAACTGCGGCCCGAAAGACATTTTATTGGAGACCATGTACAAACACATGAAAGACTACACAGTACCACCAGCACCAATACCAACTGCTCCGGTAAGTAAAAGCAATACCTGCCATTGTGAAAAAAACGTTGCAGTATAATATGCAAAACCATTCAAATTCACTCTCTTTCAGGTGACCTGGGACTCCCCGCCGCCACGGCCACCGCGACCATCTGGCAACAAGACCCCGGCACCGCCCACCACATCGGAACCGACCATCCACAACGAGTGGGGACCACAGACCACACGAAGAACCACCACCTCCACAACAGCCAGGACAACAACGACGACAACCAACCCGGAGATTAAGCACGAAGAGCCGATGCCGGATGAGGTGGAACGAATCGTTCCGCCCGAGATCCCGTCCCTTCCCGACGCCATTCCCCACTGCACCGACACTGAGAACTACCTGCAGCACAGGCGCTGCAACAAGTACTGGTGGTGCATCGGTGGTCAGGCATTCGAAGTGTCCTGCCCCCATCAGACCTTCTTCGACACCAACAAGAACAGGTGTGGCGGTTCCAAGCCACACTCCTGCGATGGACCATGAAGAAATAGTTCGCACATATTGTTGCAAATATTGTTTCATCTCCATCTTTTGTCTCCTTTTTTGTATTACACATATTAAGTGATCTCACTTCATCACACACGATTGTGTATTTTGATTTGATAACGACACTGAAAATGGACAAAGGTAATTGTCCATTTTCTCGACAATCGAATAAATGTACCCGCATTCTCCAGTATTCCATTTCTCATGTTTTGTAATAAAAACTTGGCTTTTGCCCATTTTCTAACAAATGATAAGTCTCTAATTTACAATATGAAACAAAATGACAGTTGATGATTCATTTTTATTCGCTGGTAAATACGGCACCTGAAATTTTTAAAAATCCAAGACATTCCCAAACAGTAGTACAACCCCCTTGCCAACAAAGTGTATGGGGGAAGGGATGTTACAAGACAAAAGGTGGTGAACGACGTGGAGGAGATTGTAAATGGCGACATGGTTTACCGAAATCGAAGAATGCGTAGGAATACAGAGTATATCTTAATTTTCTTTAAAGACATCACAAAACGAGGCCGCAAAAACTGCCTATTTCTTTACCAACAAAATATTTATTTGGTCTCAATGATTAATACAGCGGTTCTAAAGTGGGAGTTCATTTTTGAAACGAACGGATGAATACATAATGTTTCATTTTGGGGAAGTACATACAGTATTGGCAAACCACGATTGGTTATAAAGCGGTAAACAAAATTGCGGTAAAAATATAATCGTAGCTTGTCTGGCGCCAATTGGGAGGCAATTTTCGTCCATCACAAACCCCAAATACTACAATATGTGTTAGTAAAAATTGACACAACCTTCATAAATCGATGAAGATACCTTCAGAAAAATTAATTGATTGAAACTTTCTGAACATTGCTGTGGTAAAATAATTAATCAATCGATTCTCCAAAAAATTGTTCTGAATCACAGTTAATAGAGACTTTGGCCTTTGGCCGATAAATGTCACTGTTGAACCTTGAATGCCAGCTACCCCCGTTTGCCCTGGAATAAATATAGCAAATCTAATGATGAATGAAGTGATTGTTGGACTCAATCAGAAAATTCAGCAACGAAGTTACATTAACTAAACCGGGGCTATTATACAGACTTTTTTTAAAAATAGCAGATCAATGGATCAATAACAATTGTAGGTGGTGGTGTAAAGTTATAATCCGATGGTGTTTGACTGCACCAGAGAGTCATCGAGTTTTCTGATCCAACAATCACATCGCATCCATCGGCTTCCCTCATCTCGTCAAATAGCTAATCTGGGAGATAGAATTTTTGAAAACTAAAATAATAGTTAAAATAAACTGAAAAATTAACAGATCATTAGTTTTGCATTATAAATATACTTTCCTGAAAAATGCTTTCTTTTAATAATCAATTATTTTTCAAAAATAGAAACTCTAAATTTGACATTCTTACTCACCGTGAACTGTATATTTTCGTACATTGTTGCTAACATGCCATTCGTATGTGTAATAGAAATAAGATTTTCAATTTACAAACTCATATTTGGCACGTTTTTTTGCGAAATATAAAAGATCAATTCACTAGTAATTACTGAAATGTCATTTGATTTTCAAATAACTGATTTGTAAAACATTCAAATATTTTCACGGAAATTAATATAAGAAAACGACACATTTGTCTTCTGCTACGCAAATTTAGAAATGAAACAGCGCAAGTGAGCAGATTCATATAACTACTTTTCATATGAATAAATTGCGACAAGCCATATGTCCCTTTAAAACAGGCATACATATAAAGGCAACGTGTCGTTCTTGCTTTCAGCCATTTCAGTCATTGTCTCTTTTAATTGGATTTCCAATAGGTGTACAAATTATGAATTCACATATATTTTTGTAAAATAAAAATGTGAGTTAAAACCAAAAAACAGGATTGGATTTCAAACCACCTTGTTATCGGAATATTGCGATACGCCACGATAAACGACTATCTAAGCTTACAATAAAATATACCTTGCATTTTTGCAAAGGATCTATCATAAGAGTGTGTGGGTGTCCTGTGCCAATATAAATTATGCGACGTCGAATTAAGTGCAAGTGAGCAACATATTGTAATCAAATACATAAAATACATTCACACTCAGCGCCAGACCAGTCTCATTTTCACACTATGTTGCGTTGCCAGTCACAACAGGATTCTCCTTTGAAATCGCCTGAACCAGATCTAGCACAACAAACACACACTTTGCACGACATACCGACAATATACTTCTGCTCGAGCCAAAAAATATGAAAAGGATTAGAGACCACAGATAGGGATACACTTGAGGGACCCAGAAAATATTCACACCAAAAACCTATGCTTCTCTCCAACACTACTTGTGCACCCTAGGTAGCCACAGTCATGAACTTTACAACTTCAGAGCAAAGACGACCATGTCATCTATCAATACTAGGCTGTCTACGAAATTAAGCAAAGGCTCTTGCACTGTTGATCCAGATGACACAGCATTAGGCAAGGTTCTGTTCGCAACTGAATGGAACGAATAATATGCAAGGTACGAAATTGACCAACACCTACTCGGACCAGAGTACGACATAGAAAGGAGACCAAAACCACCACCAATCTGTCCTCTTCTACTGATATAATGGCGACTCGGCGAACCATTAAAACGGGGAATGATGACTCTCCGAACGAGACGGCGCTAGAGTTAAAAGTTGTTTACCAATTCCAAGGCGTTGCAGATGCATTGAAAAAATATTAGCTTAGGTGACACGAAACTGAATGTAATCGCAGCACAATTGACGCGGCAGACTTCTCTTAATTAAGAAAAAAGCTTAAGTCGAATACACAAAAACCGATGTGCCACCCCCACGTTGAAACCGCGCGAGACAGGAAACGAAGAATGACGTCTCGAAATCGACCGAAAAATAGTTTCCTAGTAGCGATAATGAATTGTAAACGCGCACGCACATACTGTAGAACAGCTGCATCGGTGCCACCAAACGTAAATAATGACTTTTTTCTATTTATATGCATGTACTAAATATATGTGGACCCCGTAAACATCCGTCTTGTTCAGCAAAGTCTCCGGCTCTTTGCAGCCCAATAGCGACCAAGAAAAATAAATGTCTTTCGAGATGTGTTGGGGAGGGGAGGGGAAGGGGACAGACAGTGTCGCCTATCGTTTGCGACGACAACTTCGCTTATGCTCCTTCTGCCAATGGCTCTGCTGGCATTCGGTGCTACAGTAAGACGTGTTCCAGCAGCAGTGGTAAATGGCCTCTGAACCGCAGTGATAACACTAAAGAAGTAGGAACACACGCGGTTGCAAAAACCAGATTAAAATTGTGTTTCTGTTCTGTGTTCAAATGACGTAAGACTATTCGTTCCGTCGTGTGACAATTAAGTCCCATCACATTTTATAAAGTTATACTTGCGCATCTTTTTATTTTATTTATCTTTTGATTTCGTTTCGCGTGCTCAACGGTAAACTAAATAGGTTGCCAGGCGCCAACAAAACACATTGCTGCAACTCAAGGGTGCGATCGAATGGAAGAGGAGATGGTTGCACTCACCCACTGTTTCTTCTTTACTTCCGACAGGAGGCACCTATTCCGTTCCATGATCATCTCCATTTCGTTGCGGTGCTCCACCAGACACTTGGCTTCGATCTGCTTACGCATCCGGTCCACCTCTGACTGGAAACTGGCTTTGGTGGCCGCCGAGGCTGCAGCCACAGCCTGCTCCTTGTCCTCAGCGTTTTTCCTCTCCAGCTGAACGAGAGGCAAACAAGTCATCAAAATATTGTCCCCATACTGTGGTCGTGTTGACCGTAATACGAAAGTCGAAACATAACAAGAGTAGCAGACTCACCCTCGCGGTGATTTCCTTTACGGCTTTATCCTTGTCCGCCCTAAACTGGATGAGCATTTTGTCCCTCATCTTCTTCAACGGTTTAGCCGATACATTATTCAACGATAAATCCATATTGACCTGGGTATGTTTACAGAGCCGCCGAACGCGAGACTTGAAAATAGACATTGATGACGTTAAAAACGGCCGTTCGTTTTGGACACGCCACAAGAAGGGTCCATAACACAATTGCTAAACGAATGACTCTTTGAATGAATGCAAGAATGAATCTTAAATATAAATACATTAGTGATACACACATTTTAAAATATTTAAAAGTCCTCAAAACTATATGGAAAAAATGTCAACGTACGTCAGTAAGATAACTAAAAAGGAAAGAGACACATTTATCACTAGATACTGTAAAGCTTCTAAATGTGATGCGACTAAACCCTTCAGTGTCTTAATAAACGGGTTTCTACCTGGTTCCTGGTTTGGGTACCGATGGTTATGTGTTGTGGGGCGGCGGACGAGGCCTCCTGGCATGACGAAGAGACTACATTGTAGTCATCAGCAGTCGTAGTCGACTGAAAAGTGAAGAAAGCACACAAGTTTTGCACTTGCCGGTCAAGAAGTGGCGATTTACTCCATTAGTAATGCAGAACGTAGAACTATTATCAACCCCTTCGAGAAAGTCTTGCAACAACGGACTTGTTTCTTTGGCCACTTTCCCTCGAACTTCGCGCCCAGTGGAAATGAAATTTCAACAAAGATTTAAAAAATAAATAAATACAATTGAATAATTTTTAATTAAAGAGAAACTGGTAACCGCTCCTATGTAAAATTGACAAAAAGAAAAAATGAATAAAAGAGACAGAAAACCTCGCATGCGTCGAAAATACACACCTTCACAGATTTTGTAGTACTCGAGATTGAGGATTCATTTTGGGACGCCTCTCCTTCGCTTTCGGTCACGCTCTCCGGCTCCTGTTTGATTTCCACTAGCTCCTGAGGCTCGAGAGGATTGGCCAGTTTTGCGCGCTTTGGTTTTGTTTCCGTCTTCTTGACACGCTTTCTCTTCTTCTTTGTCGCGTTGGCCTCTCTGAGAAACATGTTTTTGTAAAATTAAATTTTCAAACAATTTTTTTTTTGAACTAATGACACGCTCTTTATGTATAACTGTCGCAAAGCTCATACATTTCTATTTTTGGAAATTTCTTGCCCAACAATTGTTGATGATATCTCATTTCTTCACAGGCCTTAGTCCAAGCCAAACTTTTCTTGATGTTTAGCGAATTTAAGTTGACATCAATGCTTCGAATGCTTCTCCTTTCAATATCGGCTCTATGAACGGAGAGGTGAAAATCATAAAATAATTGATTAGTGACGATTACGACCAAAAAGTACCCAATTGTGAGATAACTATACTGTTACACAAAAACCCATACATTTATTCGCGAAATGAAAACATTTTTACGAAAAGCCGAAACGTCACAATGCACATATTTTTCCTAAGCCACGGCATATTTGACTGGAAATTAGGAAATGTATTACGATCTCATTTGATAATAACCTCTGATAACAGCCGCCAAAAAACCTCACGTCGAAAATGTCGCCTTCAACTTTAATGACCTTGGCTGGCCAATAGGGAAAACCCATCTGCTTGGCGAATACTAATTCGTGCGGAGGATCCTAAACACAAATGAATTATTTGACAAAAGAAAAAACACAATGTAATTCTCTTCTTTCAGAATTTTTAAAAATTCAAATGCAATGTATAGCGCTGCAGGTTGCGAATAGCATTACATTCGCGGCATTATATTACTCACACAAGGTTGACAAAACCAATATCTGTCTGGCTTTTCGTTGGACATACGGTAGCAGTCCTTGCACTGTCGAATTTCGTTTAGATCGTAGATACAGTCGATGTACATATACTTGGCCAAATCCGCCATATCACTAAGCACTGGATACAAAGAGGTAAAATATAAAATTAAATATTTAGTATTTAATTATTAAACGCAATCACAAAATAATAAACAAATTCTAGAAAACAGCATTGCGATAATTTAATTAGTAACTAGCTAATGAGCAAAATTTCGAAAAACAAACGGCGAAAGCACGTAACAAAAGTAAAGAATTAAATAAGGAGTTTGCAAAATACTAACCGCCACAAAATATCACGACATTATGTACTATGCTCATCGCATCCGCTTGAAACTCTTCTAGGCATCGGTACTTCTGATTCCTGGCCTTCGACTCCATTATGACTAGATCAACGTAGTAGTAGATTAGATGAGACTGTCTCCAGCACTCCTCTTCGGTTCGACTAAGACGTTGGCGGCCCTCTTTATTAGGTGGCTGAAATGCAAAAATGGAAAAAAATATATTTTAAGAATTGACAGATATCATTATTGTAGCAATTTTCGAATCTTGTTAACCATGTTCGCTGCTCTACAAAAACACCAGAGTGAATAGGTATTACAATATATTTTCTTTTTAAAAAACACGAATCTTTGGCTATCTGGTGCACTTGACAGTCACCTGCACGAGCGATTCGCCTTCCAATGCCTTAGTGTTTATGCTTGGCAGACCAGGGCGCCTGGACAGACATGGATAGCTGACGTCGCCTTTGACTTTCTCGTTCAGTCGGTTGCACGTATAAATTAGCAGCCGATTAAGTTCTTCAACGCCCAGTTGGAATGTTGGCGCAGCGCACATCTGGTTAGCCGAACAAAATCAAACGGTTCAATAAATTAGTCAGCTAGTAATTAAAAAGCTAATCAAACCAAAACAAATTCACCCGGTGTTGTGGAACAATCTCTACCTTACAAATGGCGCAGACAAACGCCTGAGTCGGAT
The DNA here is from genome assembly GCA_034698785.1 of Mycogona germanica. NCBI lineage: Eukaryota > Metazoa > Arthropoda > Diplopoda > Chordeumatida > Chordeumatidae > Mycogona > Mycogona germanica. Next base: position 499 of record JAQGBY010006775.1, on the reverse strand, counting down.
CCAGGTCCTCCTTTAGACAGAACGGGTGATATACCCGATGGCAAGTCGAGCAGCACGCCACTTCACCACTTCGATGGCATTCAAAGCAGTACCAGTCGTTACTTCCAGGTGGCTATACATGGAACAAGTACGTAAGAACAATTCCTTATTTTAACCCAGCTGAAAAAAGAATGAGCACGACAATATGTCTCCAAGATAGTATAATTTGTTATGAGTGGATGAAATGTCAAGAAAAATTCGAATGACCGACTGAAGACATTTGATTGAAGTTATAACTAAATTATTAACTAAATACATTATACTATTTTGGACCAACAATTAACATTAGTAAAATTAACAACACTAAAATATTCAAAGAACATCACTTTGTAATTTTCTGCGGCAAGCAAGTTTGCAAATGAGTGAGTGTACCTTGGTATGTGGGGGAGGGGTTGTTGGGTGATATTGTGTTTAGATGTAGTGTCAGATTTATACCTTGTCGTCGTCGGGCATGCGATAG
>JAQGBY010006774.1:0-12632 GCA_034698785.1 Mycogona germanica | reverse complement strand
TAACTGGTCGTTTGACCCCCGCCATAGGCCCCATAAGGGGCTGCTTGTGGGTATATATTGTAATTGTAATTGTAAAAGAAGGTCAATCCTCCAGTGCAGACACACTTCTTTCTCCACAGGAGAAGGAGTCCCCATTACAGCAGGAGCAGGACCAAGAAGCAGCCAAGACCCTGAAGAGGACTAAACAGGAAGTGATCATAAGTGTCAGTGTGTTCTTGTGCTGACAGAAGGATTCTATGGACAGGAAGTGCTCTAGTGTTCCAGTGCTGTTCTCGTGCTTCATTAAAGGGACTTCGATCAGAAGTGCCTGATATCTGGATAAAGGAAACTGGAAGTATGTCCGAATCCAAATAGTATTTAAGGGAATTGATCAGAAACAATACAAAACCAATAATTGGTGGTGAACACCATAATATGGCAATGGCAATTTTTGGTTTCTTTAATGGAAACACTCATGCTGCTGCAAACATGGATGCAATGCTGGATTTTTATGACGTGCTTATCACCGATTCAAAGCTGATGATGCTGACCTCATGAAACATGGATCCACAAAAACATGCTCCACAAAGAACTATATGGATAAGCCAGAGGGATTTGTGGTCGGCAGCCAGGAGGGGATGGCCTGTTGTCTGCATACCGACTCAAGCAGTTAGCACGAGCCTGGAACAAGTGTGCCAATGCCACCCTCTCCAGCCTGAGGTTTACAAGAAGCACAGCTGACCAGTGTCTGTACATTTGCCAAGATCACAGTGGTTTGGGGTTTTGGGACAGTGTTGTTTTGTTTAGTTAGGCTGTACCACATCCCTTTCCAGATTGTGATCCCCTTTTGCCTAAGTAGTAGAGTTGTACCTAGTCGTCATTTGGTTTTGCTCTTTGTATTTGGTTTGTGCGCCTCCCTCTTTGGAGAGGGGTGTTGGGAGTGTGCATAAGCAGTGGCGTGGCTTTTGATCATTTGGGATTGTTCTATAATGCTTGAAGGCTGCGTCACTGCATATAAATACAGGTGGCGATCACTGGTATTATCACTTGTGTTTGTTCGGTTTGACTTGCCTGTCTTGTATAATGTATCAGTTACTAGTCTCGTTGGTTTCGCCACTTGTAATTATAGCTACTCCAGGTAATAAATCAGTCACAGATTTTAAATTAATTTTGCTGTCTTTCCTTCACCTGCTGGTCAGTTAGTTTCCAGTGGTCCAGTACCGTATGTCAGGGACTGAATTATTATTATTCAATTAATTCCTCTGGATTGCACTTCACGAAACAGGAACAAAATACACTTACGTTATGAAGAGATTAGATATTTAAATTGTCAAACATTTGGAAATCCTAATTCTTTTAAATCTCATATCGTGACACCATTGCTATGACGTGACATAAGTTTCACTGAGTTTAAAAAATATTTGAAAATACTTTTGCGGCCATGACTGGAACAGTCAAGCGAATCGGACAATTTCTCTAGTTATTTCAATATATTAAATATTTAATAAAATTATTTCCAATTAACTGTAGCTTAGCCCTACCCGCCCTACACGCTTTCCATACCCTTCATGGTGCTTGGGCACTATGCGAGGGGCACAACCCAGTGATCGAAATTTCCGAGAGCCAGCGCCAGGAATCGAACCCGTGACTGCCGAGCCACAGCGAACTGGGCTACGACGAGTCATACTTAATTAAAAAATTATTGGTTGGTAAAAAAAATTATTTTGCTAACATAACTTTGAAAGCATTTCCTGACAATGAAATGAGGTTGCAAACGATAATTTTTTTTTTTAATTCACTGAAGTGACGGGTCACAACAGGAATATTCTGCACCCCTCTCAGTGCTTAGGCACTATGTGAGAGGCACATTTTCACCAGTACCCCGAGCCAAAGCCCGCGCCGGGAATTGAACCCGGGACCGCCGAACCACAGTCCGTCGCTTAACCAACTGCGCTACGACGGGTCTTACAAAATGAAAATTATTTAATTGCCCATAGTTGCGTGAAATCTCCAATTGCAGTGGCATTGAAAATTCAACAGATAGAAAAAAAAAAATCGAAAGGTGACCTTGTATTCTGAAACTGGTGGATATCAGTATGCTTTAAATCACTCCTGGAGATACTTACATTCTCGTCATGTACCAGTATATGATACATGGATGCGAACGCCTCGAATCCTATTTCGCCCTTCCGTTTTGTGTCTACCTCCTGTAAGAAAAAATCCCAACAAAAACGTGATCACCACCAATATGCATAATATTTTTAATTTATTTTTTACAAAATCAGTCACAAAACAAAACAGAATTTCAAAATAAAGAAACTTGAAAATCAACTAGCACATTACCTGAAATATCTCTTTCAGTTTACCGGTGGGAATTTTACAGTTGATTTTGGGCAGAAAAGCCTTAAGATCTTTCATTGTGACTCTGAAATTACATCAATGAATAAGTCAGCGTTTACTCAACACTGTTTTCAAAAGCTGCATTCAAAAATTGATTTCGCGAATATTTTAAATTATTTTATTTAATTTCCTTAAATACTGGCGATTTCCCCGATTTAAATCTAAAATTTTAATTCTAAAAATAAGGTATCTAAGCTTGTTCACAACTCTGGCAATTCCAGTCCATTAAAAGTCTCTTTCCAGACCAATCGTTTTTCGTGGTTCAAGGCGAACTGGCGATACTCACGATTCCTAAGTCAGTTCCCTGACAATTTTTCAGGATATAATTTTACAATTTACATTTAACAAGAGCAAGACTGTTAAGAAATTTGGCAATACAATGAACGCACACGTTTCGTATGTTCTCCATGTTGTAGAATTCCTTCCTTAACCATCGCTCAACCAGCAGCGGGTATGACGACAGGCCGCTCATGTTCTCCTTGATAAGGTGCTCGATGCCTTTGATCCATTGCTCGCAGTCTTTTGCTGTGGCAGCTACAGAAATAAGTGGATTAGAATTACCCAACTAGCCAATCGTAATTCAACAGCTCGAGAATAGATCAGAAACAAACGTTTACAATTATTTATCAATACCCATAAAACAACATTTGAAACGAGCCTAACTGAGCGATCCAAATACATCAAAAGTTACTACATTTGCTAAACTAATGTCTACGAGTGTATTCGTAATTTTAAAATGCATATAATCGTAAATATATAAAATGAAAATCGTATTTAAAAATAATATTAAGCTATACGGAACCACTGATACAGTTAAATCATCAATTAATATTTACCAGAACACGATAAGGTCTTCAGTCTGAATTCGCTGCCGTAAAACACCGTGAAACACGTGTTGGCTTCCATCCTGCGCGAGTCATCTGGCCATCGCTCGAAATCCTTGGACGACTTGCCGGATCGAACTTCCTTCACTTCTCGAATGTCAACTGCAACACAAAAACGAATACGTTGTTTTAACAGTAGCAATGTTTATTTTTTAATCGGGACATAATTTTTTCAAAAGTATTGGGATGCCTGCAATAATTTATATTTGGAAGCATTCGGATGCTCAAACAGAAGATAAATTTGGATTGATAATGATGAATCCGCGGGTAGAACACCCCAATGGTGCAGTAGATTTCCCAAGGCTGAGTAAAGATGGTGGAAAGAAAACCGAAATTGCTAGGCCTAATTAAAGCGACTCAAGCTAATAGCCATCAGTGAAGAGACGATTTGCAATGGTAAAAGCGCGACTTTTATTGTCCGGAGCAAGCTATACATGCGATGGTGACAAAGCAAGATAGTACTACGCAAAGCAAAGCAAGTACAAAGCAAAGCATCCAAACTCGACGAGTGCTAGAGAGCGAGAGCAAGTAGCCAGTGTATATAATGTGGTTGTGTTCTTTTAACCAATGTTTAGAGCATGGGATTTTTTTTACAGAAAAGGAACGAATGACACTTACGCTATTATTGCTAATAATAACAGGTCATTGACAATTCAGGCAAATTGATAATAAAAATCATAGACCAATTATCGTGCATGTTAAACCAACATTTTCCACCAAAAGCCAAATTTATGAAAAATATCTAGCGACTCCATTTCTTCTAGCCTTTTATAAAATACACAAATATGAATTTTTGTGCTGTACGAATTAAATTTAGTTAAATAGACATCTTAATATTTATATTGCCCAAAACCACACGAATCTAACGTGAGTTGATTTTGAATAACATTCGGTAGGACTAAAATGAATGAACGGGAAAACAATCAGACTCGTCCCAGAGGGGGTAGGGGATTCATTCTCGCTATCTATAGAGCCTATTATGGGCGCCTGTTTAACACACTCAGTTATCTGGGAGCAAATGTTTGCTTAGCGTTTAACAGTCATTGTTTCGCCATAAACGGATCCACACATGAAGCTTGCATCACCATCACTCAAAAGGGGAGATGCTCAATAACTATAAAGGTTAACCGATGACAATTTCCTGACCAATCATATACAGTGTGCCCCAAAAAAAGGAAGTTTGTTAAAATTTACAATTAAAATTGGAAAACCTTTCTCGAATCAAATGAAACTTGAGCCTAGTTAAGACAACTGTATCCGCTTTCGAATTCAGAGACACAAATTTTAATTTTCAAATTTCTCATTATTAAAGTTGCGCCTTGTCGGTGCTACTTGTTGATTGCCGATTACCGCTGCAATACGTTTTTGTTGAACTCTGCTGCAAAAATGTCATTCAGCACAGATAAAAGTATGATGAAATACTTTCGACACGACAATAATAATGCTAAATGACACCTTAACGAGTTCCCACGCTACAAAGTGACAAATTGCAACGGTCATCGGCAATCGACAAGCGCCACCGCCAAGACAATTGTACAACCCGTCGTGGCGCAGTTGGTTAAGCCGCGAACTGTGGTTCGGCGGTCCCGGGTTCGATTCCCGGCACGGGCTTTGGCTCGGGTACTGGTGAAAATGTGCCTAAGCACTGAGAGGGGTACAGAATCTTCCTGTTGTGACCCGTCACTTCAGTGAATTAAAAAAAAAGTGCATGATGGTCAAGGTCAACTCCTCCTGGCACACTTTCCATAGGCCATTCAAAGTAGTAGGTCGGCGGTGTCCGAGTGCCCATTTAAACAGTCCAAAAGCGCAGAAGTCCATGGGTGCGACATCCGGTGACTAGACTGGGATAAAGCTGAAAGGAATTGCACGAATTTTTGTTTCACGTTCCAAATTCAACATGTATTCACTTGTGGAATGCGAGGAATGGCTGGATGCCTTGTCCTGATGAACACATCGCTGGTCTCATTGCTGTGTATGAGAAACCGGCCACCACCATGAATCCTCACGAGAACCTTTCTTTGGTTTCACGAACCCATCTGGAAAATGTCTTGTCACCATGTGGACGATAGTAGATTGCCCGAATTTTGTTACAATCATTTAGGTAGACCCACGCCTCATCCAGAATAACAATGTACTTCCACCGGTCACCAGCCAGGTAGTTCTCGTACAGCTTCCGGCGGCTGGTCATCCTATCAGCAATGTGGCGTGGCATGAGCTTATGAAAACGGGCCTTGTGTCTTTTCAAGATGTAAATCTTTGGCTATGATGTGATTAACAGTTGCTGGCAACACTCCCACATGTTTGGCTATCGTTGTTGCTGGATTCTCACCGGAGACCAGGCACTTCACCTTGTCCACCAGCGCTTTTGTTGTACGCGGGGGGGGCAATTGGCGTTCGAATTTGACCCCGTTGACTTCGCAACTTTCCTTTTTCATTGGCAATACGATATATCGTTGGCTTGGAAACAGCCGTTCCTTACACCTTCTAATTACCGCGGAATAGCCAATTCTTTCTTCGGAAAGAGTTTTTATGTAGCCCTCGAACCAACGATCTACTTTCGGCGCCATTTTGTTTTCGAATATTGATGGAGAAAAAAAAATCGAAAACCGTAAGTGTTTAATCATGTGCAAAAAATCAAATCAATCCGAGCACCTGTTAATTTTATATAGCTTTTTGTAAGTCTATCAACAACAATGAATCAACCTTCTGTATTTACAATAGCTATGCATTAAAAAATGTATCGTTTCGTATAGCGTCACAAGCAAAATTTGATCGACAAATTAAAAAAAAAACTATAAACATTGGTGGTCAAAGTAACGAAAATTGAATTTGTTAACTTCTTGTGACTGGTTGTCTCCAAGCCGACGAATCATTATCAGCAAACACAACCAGCTCACGAGCACATAGATAAGACATTTTTCATACGAGTTGCCCGATCACTCAGCCTGGCTGAGTCAACAATTTCACTTTCTCCAATCGAATTTAGCACTCAGACTGCAGCAAAAGCTGGAGAAGGTACCAAGCTAACACCCCTTTTGCAAGCGTGTGCAAAGTTCGCTCGAATTTGCCATGGACGTAGAGAACAAATTTGAAACAATTCTTTAGATTACCCACAAGTAGAACCGGATGGGGCCTGTGGTGGGAATCGGAATGGAAGACCAGTTGAGGACATTGGCTAAGCTGCCCTATTTCAACAGACTTTGCATTTGAGACATGTTAAGTAAAATTCCACTATTGACACTCTCTTGAGTGTAATAGAAGTTGAAATACAAGTCAAAATACAATGCAGCTCCTCGTTCCTTTGAGTAAGAGCCATGTTCCGTGGCAATGTGATGTCAATCCGCGAAAACTTTATACAGAGGATGGTGTATGAGACGGCAACATCTTTTCCTCGTCACTTCACTGATTTAATTATGTACGATTCGTCGTAGCCTAGTTGGTATTGAGACTGACAGTGGTTTGGCGGTCCCAGGTTCGATTCCCGGCACGGGCTCTCGATTATTCGATCCCAGGGTACTGGTGAAAATGTGCCCCTCACATATTACCTTAGCACCAAGAGGGGTAGAGAAAATCCTGTAGTGTGATATCACACTACAATGAATTTCCTTACAGTGAATTTAAAAAAAAAAATAAAAACTATCGCAAAAAATTCATTCATTACATTTGACATTTGACATGTTGGAGGAATCGCACCTATGTGGAGTTGCCACCAAGAACAGGAAGAGTAGGATGGCGGGTGCGCGTTGTTGGTTCCCCACGTTTGGAGGTTACATCCATGGCCACCACTAGGTGGCGACCATGGTGCTGGGACACCGAGCAAGTTTCTTAGTTGCTTCCCTGCAGCACTCACGGCATTTTCGGGCATTGGACCTTTCTTAAAAGAACAATGCCACCAACAGTATGAGGTGGAAAACACCTTCCAACAGTTTATTGATTCCAGATGTCCGGACTTTATCAAAAAAGGATTTACTGCACTTGTATCGCGTTGAGCAAAATGGTGGTTATTTCGAATAAAAATATTGAATATAACCAAAATATGGCGTTTTAAAGTTAATGGTCAGAAACGGCGGGATCTTTCAACATGACCCAATAATTTGTGTCTTTTAAATCTTTGCTCTTTTTGAACTTTTGCTATCAAGCACAAATTCATGCGATCCATATAGCTGTTTTACTATACAAAATGTGGTCAATTATTGACTTGGACTTCCCGTTTCACACAATTCAAGGTTTAAGCTGCATTCCTGAAGACACATTCTCGCCCATTTTCATGCACGCAAGTGTAAAAAGATCATACGATGCAATTTAAGGTGGCGCACCTGCTCCCTCGTAAGAGTTCTTGCCCGTTACGACCCGCTGCCAGACAATCTGCGTTGTCTCTAGCTTGATGCAAAACGTCCGTCGCTCTGGTCGTCGCTTGGGGAAGAACTTGGTGAGCACCTGGCCGATCTCCAGCATTCGGATTGTCTGGTCCAGCTCGGAAAAGCCGCTGACCTGCGGATGAGGCAGCTGCTGTTGTTGGACGGCCACTGGACCCACGCCATTAACCAGGCTGCCGCCGCCGCCGACACCACCAATGCTCAGCATACTGCCGGACAATGACCTGACGGAACCGGAAGAGGCGGTCATGATGTCGAGGTCCTTTGAACTGATGTGTTATCACGCAGCCACTATATGCATAAATAAAGAAATATAGCTGAACCAACTGGACATGTATTACATGTAGCTGCATGCAATCAATTAGATTTGTTAATTCTTAAATCAATTCTCAAATAATTTACTAAGTTGTCACTGATTTCAGAATTTATACACTTGAGTAAATTCTTGAATAGCCGAACTATTTCAGAATTCACCAGCATCTCAATTTCAGAATTTCTTGCCATATTTTGTAATACACGTTATAAATTTTCTTTCACTTTCGCGATTCACTTAAGAAATCATTAGTCAAGTCATTAGATAAAAAAGGTGTTCGCATGCAAAAGGTTGTGGAGTTTTGAAAATTTGCAGGATTGTAGACTTGGTTGCCATCTTGGAAAAATGGCAACCTAATATACTTTTTGGAATAAATCTCTGTTCCTGTGAGGGTTTATCAAAAAAGTCCCAAAATGTCAAAATTGGCACCCAAATAACCTCTTTTACCCCTTTTTGCCAGACCAATACCTTCAGAATTGTGAGGCCGAACAATAGGCTGAACCTTTCTAAAATTACAGTGAAGCAGCATTTTCAGTATTTCATAAAATGTTTGATGAGGAGTATTGCTATTTTTTGACTATTGATAGTTTTTAAAACTGCAGGGGATGAATTCACAAATGAGTGTTAATTCTGGTAGCAAGTGTATGGGTAAGTCACAAATGATTCATCCCAAAATTGGTTCAAATGGATGCACACTCAAAAAAAAAAAAGATGCACACTCGAAAAAAAGACGAGGCATTTTGTAGCCAATTATGTCCTCTACAACTTTCAAATAGAAACTCTTTTGATAAACCCCACAGGAACAGAGATTTATGCCAAGAGGTATATTTGGACACCATTCTTCCAAGCTGGCGGCGGGAGTGGTTGTCACTCAAGGTCACAAACTTGGGGTTTTGGTTAGTGACAACTGCGACCATTTGCATGCAAAAAGTACCTAATGTAGTTAGCTTTTTATTTTTATAATACTATCAGCGTCAATATACAAAATGGCACAATAAATGCGAACAAAATTAAAGTGTTGACGCGATGATTTAGGGGTCCCCCATTGTATCAACAATATATGGGAATATATGACAAAGTTGTAAGTAGCTGACGGCTCAAGAACTTTGTTATTAAAAAAACAAACGCAAATGATCACGATTATGTGGATTTTATTTATTTACAAGCCCGTCACAAACCGGAAATGAATATCAACAAAAACATAAAAATTTGTATGTTAAGAAGGTCCACCAGCATTACTGTCCCTCATCCCTGGGTCGGTGCCACACGCGATTAATGTCAACTATGACGATAAGGGTCAAGCACGAAATATTCACGTTTCGGAAAGGCAAATCAAGACATAATTGCTGGGGTCCATTTTGGACTCAATCTTCCCCAATCTGTGATTGGCTGATTTGGGTAATGTGACCGCAACGTAGGAAGATTGAGTCCAAAATGGGACCCCGCAGCTCTACAAACAGATTGCACATGTGAACTAGCCATAACTCGCCATTTCTCACAAAATTCACACAAAAACATTACTTTGTTACTTTAGTGTAGCGGCGCAACTTTTGCTTTGAATGAACGCCTTCTTTCGGAATGGAAGTAAAACGTGACCCGTGCTTGCACGATGTCAGGACACGTTAAAGATCTCTTTCCTAGGCAGCCTAGGTTAGGCAAAATGACATGAGTTTGTCGGGGCCTGTAGAGGGGAATTTAGGGCGAACACTCCGATGGAAGGTGGACCTCCTTGACAATTTTTTTTGTACCGCGATCACGTGTTTAATCCTAACCAAAGATGCCACTAATAGAATAATTGACCTATTGAGGATCGAACCTAATTATTAATATAGCGTCATTGGCATGGTGCTCTACCAACTAATCTAACAAACCGTTGGTTGAAATCATTAAGTTTACAACTGACATAGTGTGTCCATGTTGCGGGCGAGCCACTGATGTCACACATATTGCAAGTAAAGTACCTCAAGGTAGGTCATAATCATAATAGTACGACTCGTCGTAGCGCAGTTGGTTTAGCGACTGACTGGTTCGATTCCCGGCGCGGGCTCTTGATTATTCGATCCCGGGGTACTGTTGAAAATGTGCCCCTCACATAGAGCCTAAGCACCGAGATGGGTAGAGAAACTTCTGTAGTGATATTCACTGCAGTGAAAAAAAAATAAAAAAAATCGGAGTGAGATCAAAACTGGAAGGTTTTTACCCTGAATGGGTTCTATGCCCGTTACACACAAAATGGGCGCAACTGCCAATTACTATATATGATTTTTAATTTTACAGTCACCAATTTGTCGAATTTTCCGTTCTAAAAAGACAGGACTTTTGTTTCTCGATCGGACGAAACAGTCCTACAATTTAAAAAAATGTATATGTGATTTATTAGGATTTTATTGACAGATTCTTGCCAAGCAAAGTCTATGGGGCATCGTGTTCCTCGCGACTGTTTACGCTTTACGGATGCAGCGATCTCTTACGAGTAATGCAACCTGACAGCAGTTTCCAGACTTCATAGTACGGATTTGCTTTACTCTATCGAACGTGAACTTACAACCCTTGCCCCCAAACAACTTATTTACACCAGCCAAAAGGCCTCTTCTTTAAAAACAATCTATGATAAAAAGCAACTATGCCAAATTATCCTTCTTCCCCAGAAGCGTTAGTGACTGGAACAGTCGCCCCAAACCTTAGTGCAATTCATTCTCTCCGCCTTTAAATGTGTGGACTGTCCACAGTTGGTCAGCCTGCACAAATCTACACTAATCCTGGTTTTACGTAAATCCCCATAATTAATGCCACGGGGTGGCGATAATATCTAAAAAATAATGGGGCAAGGATATGTATACCGAGCTAAAGGTGACCAAAGAATTGAAAACATTTGCACAATTTTCATATTCAGAGAGGAAGACAACCGTCATCTTAATTTTGGTACAACAACGACCACCGTTCGAACACACCCCACCGGATTTAAATGATCTTTTTTCATTGGATCTAAACTATTTAAAATTACGTGCCATCACATATGCAAAGTGTGGGAATACGACAACGGGCCCACAGATAAGTCTCAGAAGGTGTCATGAATAACCGTAGTATATTTAGTTGCGCCATTTCACTCAACAAACGTTTGGAACTGTACAATATCTTTAATTAAATGAGATCCTGACGCACAGATGGCTATTGTGTGTCCTGAATAGTGTTTTTCTTAACGTATCCAGCAAATGTTGAGCCGATGGTTCCTGGAGCTCAACAGTGTTAGGCCTAATCAGTTACGCGATAAAATAATTTCATTCGCAAAGCTTCAACACCACACACTCTGCATTTTAGAGAAAAATACACATACCTCTCTGCGAAGGTGTCAAAATCCAAGACATACACAAGAAAATACACGTAATAATCAAATTTTAAAATTGAAACTCAACTGCGACAACTGAACTGATATGGCTCGCCAACCAGCGATGGTCGCCGTGCCGTCCAATAAGGATGCGCGATATTTATCGATATGTAAAACTATCGAGTATATTTCTTTATAAATATCGATATGACTTATCGATTTTTTTAAGACGCAATATTATTCGATTTTTTAGAAACAATCGATATTTTTTTTTATTTTTTTTTTTATTTTTTATTTTTATTTTTTTTATTATTTATTATTTTTTTTTTTTAATTCACTGAAGTGCGGACACAACAGGAAGATTCTGTACCCCTCTCAGTGCTTAGGCACCATGTGAGAGGCACATTTCTTCCCGTGTTTTTGTTGCTGAATTTGATTGATCGGATGGAGAAGACTGGAGAAGAGTGATCTGCACACGTTGCGGAGGATATACGTTAATGTGATTGATTATGAAAAAAATTATAGAGAATAGGAGAGAAGCGCCCGACAGAAGATGTTCCAGATGAACCGATCACTGCTACAGGACATAATTTTTAGATGAATTCGAATTCACAAAGTCAAGGTAAAGTAAAGTTTAAATAGTCCTGACAAATAAAGCATCTGAGAGTCCCCGGACGAACTCCATAGAGAAATTGTAACTTGGATCGAGCCTCAACACAGCCCTCAATGGCATGTAATTTGTACTGAATGGGTAGCTATTTAAAATATCTGGCATCTTCATTATTACATTACAGTAATCGAGACGCGTAACAGGGCTCTTGGGGGTCTGTGACTTCAAGCCTCGAATTTGCCCCCTGAATCTACATGCATACCCAGATAATACTTTATGTCAAGGAGGTTATCCATCCGAAATCCAAAGGACAATCAAGAAAAAAACATCACATCTTAACAACAGGGTATCACAATAAACCTCCATTACATGAGTGCAAAATCGAAACCTAATGATATATGGTAATCCCGACCAGGCACCGATGAATAACAATAGCAATATCAACATCAGCAACATAAACGGCGCTATCCACCACGAGCACACTTAAAATTGGAGGCTGAAGTGGTAAACCATCATTAACAAATTTCCATCAGTCCAAATTATTATAAATCTTGGTCCACCCAAAACAATAGTCTCCACATTCTGGATTTGGCTGAGGACCCATGAGAAGCAGCTGGGGGTTTTGTGCAGAGCTCCTACGATAATATGTGGCACATGGGAATACGGATACTGTTGAAATGCGGCGAAATAATTGAGGAGAACGACGTGATTACTCTTGATTACATTGGATTCGTTTATTACTTGC
>JAQGBY010006773.1:0-12633 GCA_034698785.1 Mycogona germanica | reverse complement strand
ATCATGTGCTCTGGATTTCTGTGTGGTTGGTAGATTTTTGCCACGATTTTTTTGAAAAGCGAAAACGAGACAGTCTCGGGATGTATGGTTTTTCATGCCCGAGATACTCTCGGGCTGGACGGTTAAAGGGTTAACTATAGCTATAGTCATTCTGATGTATAAGCAATTCAGAAGATTTTGCTTATCAGCAATGTAGAGTCACTGTATTGCATGTAGAAACTCCAAGTGGCAAAGCCCAGCAATAGGGTGTGTAATATCCAACAAATGGGTGTATGCACAAGTAGAAACTGGTTGGTCCTGTTGAAATCATGTTGAATCACAAGACCAATTTGTGGAATCCAAGAATGTGACAGGTGACATAATATAAAAACAGGAACCTCAAATCCAGTGTGCAGGGGCCCCAGTATATACTCAGGTTTTTTTTTAATCAACTACAGGCCTTACGTTCCCTCTTGGTGCTTAGGCACTATGTGAGGGGAACGACCAGTACCCCGGGATCAAAATTTTCGAGAGCCCGCGCCGGGAATCGAACCCGGGACTGCCGAAACCAGTCAGTCGCTAAACCAACTGGGCCATGATGAGTCGTACAGACCCCTTGAGGAAAGTTGCCCCTTGAAGTTTGCATTCAAGTTTAGCCTAATCTAGATGTGAATTATATCAGTGTTGTCAGGATTGCACATCCCTCCCCCTGTTTTTACCCACTACACAATTGTCTTTTTGAAAAATGAGTGAGTAGGGCTGCTCTCTGTTTTCGTCTGTGTCATATGGGGTTGCCTGTGTGCCAATGCTGCTCCAGCCTCCATTGGTTCACATGATGCTGCCCCTTTGCTGCTTCCACACTATCCTCTAGATAGAAATCCAAGTGTGCATATGTCTCATGAGTCACACAATATCTGTTCATTGCTGCCACTTTGCTAGCTTCCACTCGAATTTCCCCCCACTGTCCCGAAACCAGTCCCTCAAAATTTTGCCAGTTGTACTAGGTACTGTGTGCATGTTGCTGCTGGTCGAAATCGTCCAATTTGTAGCAGTGCAGTGCAGCCTGCATTCAAGCACTCACCAAGATGAACAGTGCCTCCAACAGGATGTTTCCTTCAGTTTGATCCCGACAACTTTGTTTGGGCCACCAGGTAATTACGTCAATAGTAACCCATTAACTACTACTACTAATAAGTGAACTACTTGCTACCAGACTAGGGAGGGGGTGTTCGCCCTAAAAAAAAACAGGAAGCCTATCTTATAAGATGTTCAATCACCGGTGAACCCCCTTAACAAACAATTATTAACCTGAAATTGTACATGCACGGGTCCCACGGCTTTACTTTCATTCAGAAGTAAGGTGTGTGTAGGAATTTTCTCACCCGAAAAATTCCGAAAGTCTCGGTTGGGAATTGAACCAGTGATCACAGGAATAACAGTTCACCCTGTCAGAATCTAACTTAACTATGTCCCGTGACAATTTATTCTATGCACAAATTGTTGGAGGAATCGCACCTCCAAGGGAGTCCGCCCTGCCACCAAGTTCAGGGGTGAACTCAGTGGTGAGCATGTCGCCACCTGATTGGTGGCGGCAGTGACACACCACCTCGCTCAAGGTGAGCGAGGTGGTGGGTGTGCATGGTGCGGCCCGTGGGGGCCACCAGCATCACAGGAGCCACTAGGTGGCACCTGTGGTGTGGTGCACAGGTTGAACAGCCTGTGCACATGTCACCACAAAGGTCAGCTCAGTCTGCCTTTGTGCTCGCCATTCTGAACCAAGTTGCCACTGTGGTCAGGCGCTCTGTTGTTTGTCCAGTCAACTTGTCTAGCAATAAAGCTGTTCTTTTGCTACATTTTAAGTCGGTCTTCTTCTGCCTCATTGATCAACTGAGACAAATTATGCCCACGAATTTGTGTGTTCTCCAACCGGGCACCATCTTGGCCTGTAATAGCAGCAGCAGTTTCCAGCAGATTCAACACAAATAAATGTAGACCGTTGTTAGATTATGCTAAAAATATAGTTTTATTTTTAACAAACTTCAAATAAAACTAAACCAAAAGCTAAACAATTTTAAATTCAAATAACAAAGCGAAAGTTGAAATGTTCTTTTCAATGTTGAACCAAGTTTAACAATTTGTCCGAAAGATTTGTTCTTAGCATTGAAGCGTTGTTGTTCTTGAAACTGGAGTGCAATTCGGAAGTCCAAGTGTTCTGGGACTGTGATCACAGCCTAACCACTAGCTTGAGAGATTTTACACCATCTCAGCCCAAGCTAATGATGCACAGTTGGGTATACACTGGTTGGATTGATTTTACACCAACCCCAACCAACCAATAGTTGTGAAGGTGTGATTCTGCACCAGCACACAACCAATCCAGAATTAGGCCTATCTGTGGCCTAACTTCCAATTTAATTTCAAAGTTGCAAAACACTCAGAGTTTCTGTCCTGTTGCACAAATCAATTCCTTGGGACGTTTGGAATTGATTTAAATTTGATGTGCACATTTTGAATCCGAAAATTTGCACTCGTTTTCCAATTTTCCGCTGGCGATGGAAAATTGGGCGTCGGTTTGTTGCAATTCCCATTTTTCGAACTGACGCCAAACTGTGCTGCCCCTGGTGGCCACAGTTGGCGTTTGCCACTAGCGCACCTAGTGGTCGTTTGGTGAAGCAGACACCACCGTATGGTGCCTGCTACGACCAATGCTGACAACCCTAATCATTATGCCACCGAGATCATTGACCAAGAGTGTGAGTGCATCATTACAAATACTTGAACGCACTCTGGTGGCAAGCTGTGTTTGTTTTTGTCCGAATGAATCGCGCCGATGGGGATCGCCATTTTAAAAACACATGCGCAACTAGCGATTGAGCACAACATCCGCTATAGCTGATTCTGGGCTTCATAGTATCGCTTTGATTTTAATGTCGAATGCTTTTACACAATTTTTGCAGATTTGTTATGTTGAATGAGCCGTCGCCAAGATCATCGTCGGCCAAAAAAATTAATTCGGAAGCTTCCAAATGACATGAATAGCGATTGAAACACCCCGAGATCGTCGTTCGGGGGAGTTCCAACTACATGCTGTCCATAATGAACGGTGAGTTTCCTGTCCATTTGATTTGGGAACAGTCTTGAAATTCTAAACCCCATCACGCGACTCTCCATAGGCCATAGGGTTATGTATGGTCGCTTTGGTAAATCCGCATACTGGTCGCGTTAGGACTTACTCTTGCTAAGTCAATGGCGACGTTTAAAGTAAAACGCGCCCGCAACCATAGTGTGGAAACAGCCGAGCGCGAATTGAGTAACCCTAGTTTCGCCATAAGCTTGTAATAACAATGGGGAAAGTCAATGCTTCAACATTTGAATTTTAGAACTGCAAATCCATGTTTTATTTTCCAATTGTGTTCATTTGTGTTTTTGACGCGTCGTTAGAAGGATCAAGTGCCAGGTTGGATATTAGTTTTCGATTCGCGGAGCAAGAGGGGGCGTACAGCATTTTGAATGCCCTGGTGTTGTTTGCAAAAGGGGAAGACGTTTCTAACCTTGTATTACTCCTGTGAAGTGAAAGCTCTGGAACACAAGGGATTTTAACGAATTCGTGAAGTATTCGCAGTTATGCGAAATGAGTGACTGTGTACGTTTAGGTAAATACACCACTGGTGGCGCATTTCACAGCGTTAGTGAGTGACCCATGTACGTGTAGGTAAATAAACGAACTGGCGACGCATTTCACAGTGCTATTGATTGTCGGTCGTGTAGCTTCGACAGATTTGAAGTGTAAATGGGATTTCTTCGATTTTTTTACCATTGATCGTGATTTTTGAATGTAATTGACTGCGTTCAAGCTCACGATTTGATCTTCGAATGTTTTGTTTAAGAAAAAAACAAAACATTCAAAAGATAAAGATGGTCTTGCAAAAATTAAATCTCAAAGCTCAGATAATTAAATGCTTTGTTGACCAATATTTCTCATCTTTTAATGAACCAGCATATATGCCTTCTAAATTTGTTAAACTAGGAAATGTATGGCTTTGATTATTTCCTTCTTCCTCGTTTTATTTTCGTGACTGGCTGTGCCCCGCCCCTTTCCCGTTAAATTCTGATCTAGACCGAAACGTAGTATTTAGGTTACCAATTATCAATTCAACGACCTTCAAATTTATTGCAGTACACTTTTGACAGTGCCATGAAACAGATGCGCTTCAGGAAGTTCTGTGCTGTGCTTATTTTCAGTTACGGTTGCTCGAAAAAAATTGTTCTAAAAATGTGTCGTGATGAACAATTATTGAAATTAAAAGAAAAGAAATTAATTTTTTTTAAATCTCTGCATAAAATCACCAATTGCCAAAAATAATATAAAATAAATTAATTACCAAAGTTACCTGAAACTTCTGTGAATTCTTAGTCCATTTATCATTTGTGAATCTTTTTGGCTCATAGAATTTGTTTGACTTATGTTAATTTAATTTTTTTTTGCTATAAAGAATCGTGAATGGAATTTACTTCAAAGAATACCCGGGTACTTCAAAGAATACTTTGCAGCTGATTTAAATAATGATTATTTTGTGTATACTAGCCCTGCTGACAGTAGTTGGACACCTGGGAACAGAAACCAATCCACGCATGACAAACTATGAGGCCAGCTGCACAGGTCGGAGTGGATTTATTCCTGCTCCCAGGTGTGCTGATACTTTGCAGTAAGTCTGTCTGAAAATGACAGTTATTTCCTCTTCAATAACATGAATATTCCTTGTCTGTCTTTCTAGTGGTTCCGCCGGACTCCGGTAAAGACACTTTTCACGAACTGGTTGCAAAATTATTAGATGCCGTGAAACGGGTAATTAATGCGATCAGTCATAACAGATCTTAATCTATCATAAACTATCTCAAAAAAGCTCATAAACGCTTATCGCCTAACCTACCGGAAAATAATTCGCCATAGTCCCGTTGTAGCCCAGTTGGTTTAGCGAATGACTATGGCTCGGCGGTCCCGGGTTAGATTCCCGGCACGGGCTCTCGAAAATTTCGATCCCTGGGTACTGGTCGTGACCCCTCGCACAGTGCCTAAGCACCATGACGTACCGCCTGTAGTGCGGTTGACTACAGTTGATTGGGTAAAGAAAAATGTTTTGCGAATTTATTTTCTAAATAAATATTCTAAAGGCTTTTATTCATCTGATTATCATTTCATATGTAGCGGTCGACTCGGTTTAAAGCTGGGAAGGAGCTTCAATTAAAATATGTGTCCCTCACATAGTGCCCAAGCACCAAGTGGGGTACAGAAACTCCTGTAGTTATATACACTACAGTGAATTTTAAAAAAAGAAATACGGCGAAATATTCGCTGATTGGACTAAATGGGTCATTTATAATTAAGTTTCTAAATAAATAAGAAGGGAAAATTTATTTGGTATCTGAATCGGTTAATTCGCATGGTAGCGAGAGGTCAGAGAGAGAAAGAGAGATCAAACATGTTGGTCGAGAATGTCAGAAAGACTAAATTAAAAATGGTGTCTCACTTTCTATACAGTGCCAGATCCGGTACGGCGGTCGCACCGAGTTGGCCACCGACAGCGACGAGTGCGTGTCGCAACTGTGCACCCAGTTCGAGGCTGTGCTCCAACATGGGCTGCGTCGACAGCCTCCAGGTGGCACCTCGTTCGGCCAGCTGCCTGCGCGGGAGACGGCCGGAGCGACGACGGTGGGCGGGGCCAGCGGAGGCGCCGCACCCACCTCACGTCGGTAAGACAATCGTGTCACGCGCGCATCGATAAAACACTTTTCCATTTCAAGAGGGAAAATAGAAATCCTTGACTTTCTGAATTTCTTGTGGAGATGCGTCAAACTGTGGGTCGCAATATTAAAATATAATATACAATGTTGGGGTCGCATCGTCCTTTACTGGAATTTTTTTTTTTTTTTTGACTGAAGTGACGTCACAACAGGAAGATTCTGTACCCCTCTCAGTGCTTAGGCACTATGTGAGAGGCACATTTTCACCAGTACCCCGAGCCAAAGCCCGGGCCGGGAATCGAACCTGGGACCGCCGAACCACAGTCTGTCGCTTAACCAACTGCGCTTCGACGGGTCGTATAAATAGAAAATTGGGAAAAAGTCTGCAGTAGAAAAGTTCTACTCGTTAACTTTGAAGATTTTCAGCTGTTCGTCGATTTTATTCGCGCTTTTTCTTTAATTTCCTCTGAGATGGCTACTGTAAACCGTGGTTCAAACAGGGTTGTCAATCTGATCAATTATTGACGCTTGATGTTTATTTTTGTGTTTGTGTGACGTTGGCTAGTTCGCAACCATTTCAAAAGTTGTCTCGTTTACCTCTTGATTAAGTTTTTGTTCTATTGGTATGTGTGACATTCTACTTTTGTATTTATTCGAAAGGAATGTCCGGGACGTGATGATGAGCTTGAACCTGTCTTTCAAACCGGCGGACGACTATCCAGGTATGACGTCACGTTGCAATTATTTTTTCCCCAATCAACAGTATTCAACACTGAACTACAGGCGTTCTTTACCCCTCATGGTGCTTAGGCACTATGCGAGGGGCACGCCCAGTGCCCCGGGATCGAAATTTTCGAGAGCCTGCGCCGGGAATCGAACCCGGGACTGTCGAGCCACACAGTCAGTCGCAATACCGACTGGGCTACGAAGAGTCGTACAGTTGTACCGTTTCTCAATTTTACTTGGAGATTTGAATTATGCCCAACCAATTCTGATTCTTTCAACTGAATATTTTTGCAATTATTTATGCAATTGCAGTTTCATCTGTTATTCTCGTTACCTTTCTAAAATTGAACCCGCACTTAAAAGCCAGTAAACCCGCCTCTTTATTTAATGAATAGAAAGATTTGACTTCATTGACGTGACACCAAAATGTTTGGGGTTACCAATGTGGAGGCTATGCCTAACGGAATACTTAGTCCCAAACTATCCGGGAATTGAACCCGTAATCTCAGTACGTATTCTCAAGAGCATATAGAGCGAGCAATCAAAATGAGTAACTTAAGAGTGAAATACAAGAACTCTGAAATATTAAACATTCCATCCCCCCCCCCCTGAAGATCTATAAAATTGTTTACGCTCAAATTTAATTTTGTCTTAACCTTAACGTCTCAACTTTAACGTTTCCTTGTCTAGAGGTTTTGTATTAGTTTGTTGACATCACCCTGTTCTTTTCTCTCAACCTTTTGCGCGTGCTCCCTAGTAGCGTTCTGGCACGTGGTGCGCGAGTTCCTGAACCGTCACGAACAGGAACGCTACCTCCTGCTCAACCAGCTGACCAACGACGTGGGTCGCGGTCGCGCCTGGCTGCGCTCCTCGCTGAACGAGCACTCACTCGAGCGCTACATTCACTTGCTGCTGGAGGACGGTGAGCAGCTGATTCGCCACTACGACGACGGCGCCTTCATGCGTAACCAGGAGACCAGTAGCATGCTGCCCAATATGGCCGCTGGTGAGTATTGATGTTTTATGGCGGCTTGTGTTTTGCTGCGTTGTAGGGATCGACCGATGCCCAAAAATTGACAAATCGAACATTAGGTCACGCGAGCTAATATAGATTTGTCAAGGTTCTGCGGTCCTGGGTTTGCCACCGGTTCCCCGTCCCTGAACCATTGAATGACTCTTATTTCTTTGAGAACACCAATTTGTTGCGAGTCTGCGGCACTTGTTTGGAAAGTGCCCGTATCTCAAAACTGTTGTTTATTTGGATGTTACTGTTCTTGCGCAGGCCTGGGGTCGATCTTGTTCGCCATCAACATCAACAACCCGGACCTGAACGAAGTCCCTTCCAAACCGACGGCGGCGATGACGTCATCAGCTGCCGTCGGGTCCGGGCCGAGCAGTGACCCGCAACCCGTTATCCCCAGTACAGCTGGCAAGTAAACTAATCTTTAAACACCTTTCTTAATTTTTCTCCTTTGAGTACTTGTGTCCTCAGTTGGCAAGGGTGTTATAACGGACAAGGGACACTTGACTCTGAAAAACTTCCCGAGTCATGAATTTAAAAAAATTCTACTTTCAAATATCAAATTTAGTTTTGCATTTTTGAATAAAAATTATTTTTTGATTCCCGATTTCAAATGGGCCAGGAATGGAAAATGATACAGCCGAACAACAATTTTTACGAGAATCAGAATAAGTCATCTGAACTCGGGCCGTTTGTTTCCAGGTCCACGTACATTTGATAGGAGAAAAAAGAAGAGGGTTCCAGCTCAAATCGTTTCGCTGGACGGCGACGATTCTCCGGATGAGTATGGGTACGTTCGAGGGTATGGTTTTTGGAGATGTTTGTAGATTGGCTGCAACATCATTACTGGTAATTATTGCAGAAATCATTTATAGTTATCACCAAAAATCATTAATTGGGAAATATTTAGAATGTTCCGATCTGTTTTCCCCAATCCAGTCCCGGTCATCCGGCGTCTTTCTGCCAGAGCGCTCCAGCCACCTGTCACACCTCACCAGCTGACACAGCGACCAAGCATTTTGTCCTGCCACGGCCGTTTGGTTTGGGCTCTGTCTTGCCGCCGGCGCCAGAGAACCGGGTCACGTCGCCTGGTACTGTCTGTCCAGATCCTGAATCAGACCTGGAAGAGTGCAGCTCACCGGACGACCCCGGCTCGCCTTTGGCCGCCGGCGGTGCCGTTGATGGCGGTCCTCTGGAAAAGGAGCGGTTCGCGTCGTCCCAGTCGCCATCTGTGTCGCCCAGACCCGCTCCGGCTGGTGTCCGGCACTATAACGTTGGAGGCGCGGCGGCTGGGGTAACAGGCAGCTTGCCTGTCGATTCCATCCTTGCCGCCAAATCTCGGATCCAACATTTCTTCCAAGGATTCGAGAGCAGGAGGTAAAAATACATTATATTTATGGTTTAATTAATCTACTGGTTTATAGCTATATATTTCTACTATCTCGTTACTTGTATAGTCTTAGAGGCCAAAAAGCTTCTATGCGTTTTTTCTCTTCCTTTGTCGAAATAAACACCCCATTTTTGGTACAGATCTTAGGACATGGGTTCGGAACCCCATCTGGGTGGCATTATTTTTTATTGGTTTAGGGACTGACTGTGGTTTCGGCGGTCCCGGGTTCGATTCCCGGCGCGGGCTCTCGACATAGATCATGGGGTACTGGTGAAGATGTGCCCCTCGCCACAGTGTCTAAGGACCATGTGGGGTACAGAAAATCCTGTAGTGCGTTCAATCACCGGTACTTCCCGAGGTTTGCTCGAATAAATAATTGAGCAAGTGACTGGTGAAGGGAAATGAAAAAAATAATAATTTTGGGCTAATAAACGCTGTATTGCTAAAACATATTATTTATCTCCTAATGCAATACCAATAATCAAGTACTACGAACCCGCATCTATTTTATTTCTTTAATGTACAAAGGTACATTTCATGAGACGTTAATTAGCAATAGGGAAATAATTACTTGCTCATATGTGTTTTTATAGTGCAGACACCTAAGTCAAATTTTCTATTCAATTGGCTAAAGGCAACAATTGCCAAATGGACAAGGTTTAACAAGTCACTCAGCGCACGCGCAGCTCACTAGTAATAAGCCACACATGGCATTTTCGCTCATTGTGTGATCAACCCAAGTAGATGGGTTCAAATGTGTATAAAAAGCTTTACTTTTATTGCAGTGTGGCTATTCTCATTTTTCGTGTTTTTCACGTTCCAGAGTTCCAAACACCTTCGGCGACGACACGCGGTCGCCCTTGACGCCCGTCAACAACGCGTCGGTGGGAGAATTGTTTCCAGTCAACAACAACGACGAAGTTCAGTCGGGTGAGTTGTACTTTTCGATTGTCATCTGCGCATGACTAATTTCGCGGTTGACAGTTGAGTAAATTCGATTTCCGGTGCAGTTAATTGGAAAATTTATATATGTATCTTAAGGTTTTTCTGATCTTGAATAAGTGTGTAAAGATTAGTAGTGTGTGTCCAAATGACAGAAAATTTGAGGATGACGTTACTTTGATTTTTGCCAATGTTAGAATAAGTTAAATAATTTTTTCTGCTTTTATTTTGACCGATTAGAGGACTCAATTTCCATTCCAAGTTATTCAGAGGACACCGATAATGCTGCAGTTGCTCTTGCCCTTGCTCAAAAAGCACTACGCAATACGTAAGTATCGATATAGTGGTTTCGTTTATGCCAAACTGAATCTTTGCAGACGGCTGTTGTCGAAATTTGTATCTTAACTCCATCCATAATAACTCCAATTACAATATAAAATAAACTCTTCAAATTGCGTAATTATTGAAATTATTCCTACTTTTTTTATTCCTAGATTAAGAATATAGCTTTCAATTTCAATATGTACCCGCAAGCAGCCCCCAAAAGGGGTGCCTAAGGCGGGGGTCGAGAGACCAGTTATGAGCAAAGATGGAATGTCCTATTTTAACAGGCTCTGGATTTGAGACTTACAATTACAAATTTTACCAGCAAGCAACCCCCAAGAGAGGGGCCTATGGCGGTGGTCGAAAGACCAGTTGGGGACAGAAATGGATTTATTTTAAAAGGCTCTGGATTTGAGGCTCTGCATCAAGCATCGAGAGATTTCAAGAACATTTTAGCAAAATGAGGAGAAAATTCTGCAGACATTTCGTGGAGTACAAGGGATGAAACTTCGTCTGACCCCTGTGATTTATTTGGGTTTCAAGTCCTTTTAGTTGGGCCATTATTCCAGCATTCTCACAGGCAAATTCTCTCCATGTTCTTGGGGAAATCTTGAGTAACAGACGGAATTCTTTTCTGTGATTCAGATGTGAAAACCCCCCTTTGAATTGCTGATTGAGAATTTCAGCATTTTCCTTTTCTGAGGCTGCATAACCTCATTTGAGCAAGAGGATCTTCTTATTGTTTTTACGACATCAATTGACATATTTCCAAAATGCTTTGGGGTTATCCTTGAGATGTTCCGCAAGTTTGTCAGATTTTAAGTGAGGGAAAGCAGCATTTTTTATACACTTTTGACCTTTAATCTACTTGCTCTATATTTCTCCACATCTAGGTCTTTCTTGGTTTGCTTTGATTTATTGTGAAGTCTCCTTTGTTTTTTTATAGCACTTTTGACCTTTTGTGTACCAAAGTGGATTGGGCGAACAAACCGTAAAATTCCTAATAAAAAATCGAATGTTTCATTAAATTGCTCTATTATTGGCTCAGAACCAATCTCGGGGAACCATCTGATCGCGACTCTCACTACTCTGTCTCGGCAGCCAGCGATCCTGCAAATACTCGAAACTTCGACGGAATCCAACAAGGTATACGATCATGACAACATTGTCCTCGAAGGGATAATCTTTGACAGAGTAAATGCCAACAGTGAAAACAGGCGTTAATAATTGCCAATGTTTGCCGTGTCTTGTGGTACGAGCTTATTTCTTAGCTTTTTAATATTTTATGGTGTACTCTCATCACGAATCGCTCATTAAATGTGATCATCGAATATGATGCCACTTATTTCGCAGACCATTGAACGAACTTGACACTAATTATTTCCAGGCGAGCTTCGTCAGGCATTGGTCACAATCATGCTAAAAAAAGACGAATTGGAGGAACAGAACAGGTTCGTTACATTTCCATTTTTGTATTGAAATTCCGCTCCTCTTTACCGCGCCGCAAGGGGAAAGATCGTGGACCTACTTTCATGATCATTGCTGACTTTTCTGATAAATTTCTTTTTTTGAGTACAGATCTCTGAAAAGCCTGTTAGACCAGGAGATTGAAATGTCGACCGGCCTGCGAGTGGAGAACGACGAGCTGCAAACTCATCACAAGGACAAGGTGGATAAGCTGCTGAGCAAACTCCAGACCCTTACAAGGTGAGGCGTTTCTCTGACTCGGCCATTTTCTATTTCTGCTGATGTTTTTATCAAGTGAGTCACGTTTTCACAGAATTGTTAAATAGTTATTATTACCATAAATATGGTTCCCACTAACGCTATTATTTCGTTCAACGCAGTTCCGGATACGACCCCAATATCTAGCATTAATTCTTAATTGTCAAGGCACCAATCTTTCAAATATTTTGCTCCAGTTCATCATACTGAAATCATCAACCGTAATCAATTGCCTATTGCAACATTCAATTTGGGTTAGTCACCTAATACCTTTCTAGCGATTTCGGACAAAATAAATAACGGTAAGGTACTTTTTTATTCTCACGCAGGGAAAACGAATTGTTAAAGCATCAGTTGCGGAAATATGTGGGGGCCGTACAAATGCTTAAGAGGGACGGAACTCAGACTCACGAAGGTAACTTAACCGGAAATGATCGTTCGTGAACAGTAAGTTTTTTTAGACGTCTGACATTTATTAATACAAAAAAGAAAAAATACTAATTAACAAATTTCATGGCCCATCGAAGGAAATTGCAAAAAATAATTTTGACATGACGACGTTACATACGGAGGGTGAATAGGCAAAAATTACCTTTTTTATTTTTATTGGGGGCAATATCCCCGTCTCTCCCTGCCCCTTATTGGATGACTAGGTCACCCTCAAGCATGGATATCCATCAGCTACATGACTTTGAAATTATATAATCTACAAGAGGGGTACCCGGCTTTGCCTGGGGTTACAGTAGCCACCAATGAAATAAAAAATTAATTGTTTAAATTTACC
>JAQGBY010006772.1:0-12635 GCA_034698785.1 Mycogona germanica | reverse complement strand
GTGGTGGCCACTGATGGTGGTGGCCACTGATGGTGGTGGCCACTGATGGTGGTGGCCACTGATGGTGGTGGCCACTGTTGGTGGTGGCCACTGATGGTGTTGGCCACTGGGTGTGGAGCAATGAATGTTTTCATTTCCTTGCTGTGTTAGGGTTTTAACTGTGTATAATCAGTACAGAATAGTTTTGGAATTGCAAATAAATTTTGTCCAGACCCAAAACGTAATGATAAAGACTTGTGGACTTTGACCAAAATTCTCCTTATTTTTAACAGTTTTTCACTGCAGTTACCATGCAAGCTTCATGTACAGCTAACGACAGAGGTGTATTGGATTACTTGCCGATTTACTCAATTGTATATTGTGTGTATTCACCATGTGTGTATTCAGGCAAAAACACATATTTTTGTAAGTCTAACCTACAAAAAAAACTTAGCTAGGCTACCAGTGAAAGGCCGAAAATACAGGCAGAAAAGTGTGATTTTATTCTGTGTATAATAAACAATTACAAACACACTAGCAGCACGACATAACCAGGTCACTTTCCAAGCTTTTGCATCTTCTCAGAATCCACCGCAAACCGAATCCGACAGTTGCCTTGCACCCAGTTACAAAAATCCATTTAAAGAAATAGATATATAAATAAAATCCGCAAGGAGTGAATCTACCAAATAATAAAGCATAGTTAAAACTGCAATTCCATTATAGAATCCACAAGAACCTGACACCAGTTGACTCAAGAACACTCCTTGGCCCGCACACACACATACACACGCACCACTTTTCCTCAGAAAGAAAGGTCAAAGTTCTGGTCACCGAACACCAAAGCTTCAATTTTCATTCCCCACGGTTAGTGCACAAAATGACCTGTCTCTTTTCTAATTTTTACTGGCTTTCTTTTGCCAAGGCCGGAAAAAACTCCATGAACATTGCTTAGGCCACAATTTCTGTCCATTAGACTTTTCTTTGTCCACCGAGCACTGAAACACGGGTAATAAAAGCCAATCCGCCCTCAAAGCTGGTGGGTATTAGACAAACGAACAAGGTATATTTAATCATGCATTTACTGTTGCCAACGCACTCTTCCCCCTCCTTCTCAATAGGCTGAAAACTTGTGTTTTGTGCCCGCCACTGCAGCCATGGTGAGGATGTGCTGGTGGCAGTTTGACCACCAGGGGCGCAAAGCCGAGCTAAAAAAATGTGTGCAAGACAACCTGTCACTCTCAACTCGACCACTGCACCATTGCCTTGCTTACAAGCAAGGTACACAAGTATGTGTCAACAGACGCTCCATTCTCACGAAGTAAAAGTGTTAGCTGCTGAGATACAACTAAAACAAACTATTTATTTTTATAACCTGATTCGACCATCTTGATAAATAAATTCAATTTTACACTCTCCTTGAAATTTAAATCATTCTTACTTTACTTAATCTCTTTATCCACAAATGATGAACTCAAAATTTCCATCCAACACTACGTGACAAAAAAACAAGCCAATCGCACACTTTGCTTAAATAGTTCAAATTGTTCAAATCTATTTGTTTAGGGTGCGACCCCTCTTACGTGCTCCGTCGAATTTGTCCTCCAGATCGATCACCTTCACGTTCACTACGAGCTCCGTGCATATTGCTGAGATAGAACGGCGATTTCAAATTCCCTGTTAATTTTACAAGGTCGGACTACCGGTCCCGGTGCTACACATGAAACGGTCGCTGAGTAGCTGGGAGACCGGGCAATCGCGAACGAGGAATTTGTCGATCAAACGTCTTAGCAGCTTTTTGCAGTAATCGAATGTAGCAATAGATCCCGGAACGTTGTTGAAGCATAGCAATATGTGGATGATGATTGAGTCGCACGACTGTCTAATTCAAAACGTCCGGAAGAAGCATTGCCCGACTCAGCATTCTCATTTGTAGCGAACACAAAGTAAAAATTGCATTTACAGGGTGTCGCGGAACTTCATTGAACTGCTTGATTCGATGGCAGGAGAAATCACACACATTGATGCCGACCGGCGAGGCACGGGAAGCGGCATGGAAAATTGTTTAGTTTGCGGCCGAATTAATGTTCTTTCTGCCTTGTTGACATTTTTTACTATTCTCGCGAGAGAATTTGTTGACCAGTTAGCTAGTCAGTGGTCGTGGTAGGAGTGACCCAGAGACTCCACTCAAACTCGCTGACGCTGGCTCGGGTCACGAAAAAGCCCTGGTGGCAAAAACATTTACCACCCACCACTAGGGGCGCATTGAGGATCCGCATACCACCGGCAAGCCCGTAACTGTTACGTTTTCACTTTTCAAAAAAATCGCGGCAAAAATCTACCAATCACAGATAAATGCAAAGCACATGACTGGATAGAGCAAAAAATGTAGATATCTTTGGCACGCGCACTTGCCTTGGCAATGGCGCCATCTAGCTGCAGCGTCCGGCAGCAGAAAAAGGAGATCGCATTTTTGCGAGTTTTTTTAGCGGTTTTTTGGTGGTTTTTCCTTGGTTGTGGTCGCGCTCATGATTTGGTCAACTTTATGCGATCCAGCAGTTGCTGGATCGCATAAAGTTGACCATATAATGCCAGAATAAGTGCTGGAAAGTGACGGAATAACTGCTGGATACATATTATCTGATCCAGCAGTTATTTCGTTCAAGTGAAGAAAAGTGAAAGTGCGGAAGTATGTGTGTGCACCCAGTAGCAGTATCAGTACAAAACTCGCCCTCTGGCCATCCAGCATGGCCAATTTTTGCATCCAGGGGCTTCCGTGGCCCAGCACCAGCACCACGGACAATTGCAGTGCTGGCCCGGACCCCCTGGATATCGTAAAAGTGCTTCTGAGTGTAAAATCAGTGCATCGAAAATGAACCATAAAGCAGATAGGCTGATCCCAATGCTGGTCACAGCTCCAGACCCAATCCAGCACAAGCCACAACTTCAGCGTGTTGTGCCGGAAGAAGGGGGTCACCAACTGGAAGCTGCTGGACCAGCTTCTAGTCGACCCCCCACCATCCAGCACCTCACGCTGGAGTTGTGATTCCTGCATTTGTCCTGCGCTGTCGGTTTGGTGCTGGAGCTGTGCTGCCAGCAGTTTTAGTTTATGATCACCACCTGATTCATTTTGTAGCCACATTTGCCACCCTTCCAAATTACCAAGCGTCATGTGTCCACGACTTCCGGTTCGTAAGATATGATTTTTCAAACAAAATTCGAATTAATTCGAAATCAATTGGCCGGTGGCATGTGGAGATAGGAAAATCAATTGGCCGGTTAAAGGGTTAAGACGTGTTCAAATGCCATGGAAACCAGACTTTGGCTGTAGTATCCTAGTCACGTTGTAAGTATTCTTTAAGCTACTTGAGAGATCTCAAAATGTTCTTGAGACTGGGGCAAATTGTTCTTTGAGATTGTGTTCAGCGCGAGCAATACAAATCATGCGCTCAAATCTTATTAAAAGTGGAGCGTACCCTCTCAAACACAATTGAAAATCTTGAGCACAATTGGGATGGAGGAATTGTCCTTTGAGAGCACCACATGTCTTTTGTCTCAGCACAGATAAGTGGCACGTCCTACAGGCGCAACAAAACATGTGTCATCACCCACATTGAACACAGGTGCCAGCATTAACAAAAATCCATTTGTGGCTGCCCACACGTGGCAGCATCAATGCCGCACCACTCCTACGGGTGCAGCATGTTAACTTAGGGTGAACATCAGCACCAAAAATCTGGTGTTGAGGTTCACCCGACCTTCACCTCCAGCAACTTGGGAACAACTGACTATTACCCCTCCAGGATAGCCATGGCTGGAGATGGAAGGATGATTGATAGTCGTGAGAGGAAGGGAGAGGGATGGGTGACACTCACATGTAGCTGCAGGCAATGCCTAGCGGCAACCACTGATGTTACGATAACGATAAGGTGAAATTGAGTCCGGTGGAGTGAAAAACGAATGAATGCGGATTGTTGGACGGTAATCAAATACCGGAAATGAATGCAGATTAATTACGAAAAATCGCAATTTTAATACGCATTTCTTGTATTACAGCAGTATGGGTGAAAACACAACTGAAGTATGAAATTAATATGCAGTATTGGTAGTTTGATGGAAAAGTTGCACACAATAAAGCATAGTGGTGAGCACGTCGCAATAGAAAAAGTCCAAAAATAATGCCAGAAAAAAAAATATTTTAAAACTTTTTTTGGGGAACAAAGTTTGTTACTAACACCTTATACAACTCGGCCATCCGGGCCTATCGCACTTGCTACTCTGACACTCTACTCACCCTTGAGATCAAATTCCTTTTCCACATCTTTCTCACTAAATCTGGCTGCCACCCCCGCCTCATTATAAACAGCCTCGCCAAAGCCAAACGCACACACACTTTTTACAACAACACTCTTTTCAAAACCTTCTGCCACCCGCTTTATTCACTATCTTCCGGTTGCTAATCTACACCACACTCTCCCCGACCACACCAACCTCAAACTCAACTTCTCCAATCGCCATTGCTCTATAGCAGAATTTTTAAAACCCGCCCCACCCCAAAATTCCCAACCTTCCCCTACCTGGGTGGCGAGGCAATTTCGCAAGCCCTGCAGGCAGTTTTTGACCACCATAATGTCAAAATTATTTTCACATATGCCGACAAGATTTCGAATCGATTCTGCAAACCCCACTCCACCACCACGACCGACTATGCGCCAGGCATTTACAGAATCCTGTGCGGGGCATGCAATGGTGTCTACATCGGTGAAACTGCCCGCAGCGCACCCCTCCAGTTTCTCGAGCACCAAGGTGATATTCGGAATGGCCGTTCCGAGAAATCTGCCCTCGCACGCCACTGCATTACAAAGGGACATGTCCCCAGATGGTGTGACGCCAAACTTGTACTTCCTGCCCCAATGTACTACGACTGCATAGTAGCTGAGTCATTCTTGATATGTCACAAAAAGCAACCACTCAATGACAAACGTAGTAACAGCAGAGCCTTTTCATACTTCGACGCCCCACCGTGCGAGAAAAAAGATGACAATTAATACTGGCAGTACGTCGTGAGCAGCCCTCGAGAAAGGAAGGAAATTTCCGAAAGTCGACTCTGGCATTATTTTAGGACGTTTCCTATTGTGACGTGCTCATCACTCTGCTTTATTGTGTGCAACTTTTCCATCAAACTGCTAATACTGCATATTAATTTCATACTTCAGTTGTGTTTTCGCCCATACTGCTGTAATACAAGAAATGCGAATTAAAATTGCGATTTTTCGTAATTAATCTGCATTCGCTTTCGGTATTTCATTGCTGTCCAATAATCCGCTTTCATTCGTTATTCGTCACTGATGTTGCAGTAGCAACACTACCCCTAGGTTGAAAGATCGGTTGAAAGAAAGTTGTAAATGCGAATATCACCCTTTGCCACCAGAAAACACCACCAGGTGGCGCTCACGTGCAGATGTGAGCACTATCTGGTGGTAGCCACTGGCTGAGGTACATATAAACATCACCCTCCAAAATAGGATCCGGATATTGAATCCCAGGGCCTAATAATAAATGAATAAATACATTTTAAAAGTGGAAGGATCTGAGAAGGGTAAGGTTTTTTTGAGGAATGGGCTGAGGAGGTTAATTTGGTTAGTTTTGGATTTTAGTTTTGGATTATTTATTCTTGAAAGGAGGATGTTTGTGATCCATAGCACTTGTTGTGAACAGGATGTCTAGAGCAGGAGGTGAAGGGGTTTGGAGAAGAAAGATGCACCTAATTGTGAAGAGTAGTATAATTCAGGTCATGTCCTATATATCAACTGCCTGTGACCTATTGTCATCAGGATACATGTATGTCTAGACATATCCCCTTACCACCTGATAGCCAAACAGAAGCCTTCAAATCCACCCTCCTCCACTTAGTTCCTGTATAAAAACTCAAAGATCTTCACCAGTCAAGCCATGTTGAAACCTGTCTTCCAACTGAAGGTATCCTCCTCAAGTCTGTAGCAGCTCAATGCTCTCCATAAATTTATTCAATGACATGCAAATACCCTTACAGCTAAGCTCTACAAGAAAAGCTTTAAGTGCAGTAAACAGAAATGTGACCTGCATAAGTGTATGTCTCCTCAGGAGCTTTGCTTTGAAAGCACCTTATACAGAGGGTTGTTTCATGGTTGTTGACTGATTTTTAAAATGCTTTATAAAAGTAGCATGTGCTCAGATTTTTTGCACATCACTAGACACTTTTGGTTTTTGAATTTTATTTTTCACTAGCTGACCCGGGCCACGCCTTGCTGTGGCTTCTGGTTAAATGGAAAAAGAGGCAGGCTAAAACCAAGTGACGTCTCGTAACGGCATATTCCCGAAGTTAAGAACGAAGAAATTACTGCGGACTGAAACTGCTGAACATTTATTTTTCATGGGCGCAGCC
Organism: Mycogona germanica; assembly: GCA_034698785.1. Taxonomy (NCBI): domain Eukaryota; kingdom Metazoa; phylum Arthropoda; class Diplopoda; order Chordeumatida; family Chordeumatidae; genus Mycogona; species Mycogona germanica. The sequence goes on along the minus strand of JAQGBY010006772.1, from coordinate 6,232 downwards.
ATCTTGACAGCTACTGACGTCTTAAAAAATCGAGTAGAGAATTTCGCAGGTCACCATGGCTCGTGCACACAATTTCCCTTTTCCCTGGGAATTTTTTAGTCCGCTCGGTCAAACTACCTCGTGCACACAGTTTTCCCTTTTCCTCGGGAATAATTTAGCCCACCCGGTCACACTACCTCGTACGTAGTTCAGTAGACGTCCGCTAGAGGCAGGCTAAAAGTCTAAAACCAATACGTCCCGACGTGGCACAGTTGGTTAAGCGACTGACTGTTGTTTGGCGGTCCCGGGTTCTATTCCCGGCGTGGCTCTGGCCGGGGTACTGGTGAAAATGTGCCTCTCACAAAGTGCCGAAGCACTGAGAGGGGTACAGAATCTTCCTGTTGTGATCCGTCACTTCAGTGAATTCATCATCATCTCGAAAAACAAATATATTCAGGCAATTTTTTTCCATTTTTGTTACCTTAACAATGTGACCGGGACTATGGCCAATGTTTTTAAAAAAATCATTGAAATCGGTCCAGTAGTTTTCGAGTCTATAAAGGACACACATACTCACATACATTCATTTATATATATATAGATAAACATTAAAGTACGACTCATCGTAGCCCAGTTGGTTTAGCGACTGACTGTGGTTTTGGCGGTCCCGGGTTCGATTCCCGGCGCAGGCTCTCGAAATTTCGATCCCGAGGTACTGGTCGTTCCCCCTCGCAAAGTGCCTAAGCACCATGAGGGGGACGTAAAGCCTGTAGTGCGGTTCACTACAGTTGATTTTAAGCAACAACAAAAAATGGTGCCGAAATTGATTGTTGGTTAGAGGGCTACATAAAAGCTCTTTCGAAATTTCTTTGGACCAAAAAAAAGAATTTGCTATTCCGCGATAATTAGGAGTAAAGAAGCAGGAACGCTGTTTCCAAGTCAACGATTTATGGTTCCAAGTCAACGAAGAAAGAAAATCGCAAAGTTGTAACATCAACGGGGTCAAATTCGAACACCAACTTCCCCCCCCCCGCCCGCGTACAACAAAAGCGGTGGTGGACTGGCGGTGACGCCTGGTCTACGGCGAGAATCCAGCAACACAAAGAACGATTGCCAAACGTGTGGGAGCAAACCAGCAACTGCTAATCACATCATAGCTAAAGATGTGCATCTTGAAAAGAGGCTCAACTAGGTCCGTGTTCATAAGCTCATGCCATGCTACATGGCTGAATGGATGACCAACTGCCGGCAGCTGTACGAGAAAAAGGAGGCTGGTGACTGGTGGAAGTACGTTTTTACGCAGGATGAGGTGTGGGTCTACCTGAATGATTATAACAAAATTTAGGCAATCTACTATCATCCACATGGTGACAAGCCATTTTCCAAAAGGGTTTGTGAAACCAAAGAAAGTTTCTCGCAAGGATTCATGGTGGTGGCCGGTTTCTCATACAACGGGAAGATGGCATAGGGACGGATTGGCTCCAAGGTGAAAATTAATTCGGCCTACTATCAGGAAAACGTCCTGGAACATTTATACTGACAAAAAATACCAACTATGTATGGCAATGAGGCCAGCGTATGTGTTCATCCTGATCAGGACAAGGCATCCAGCCATACCTCACGTTCCACAGTTGAATACAAGTTGAATTTGGAACATGAAACAAAAATTCGTGCAATTCCCTTTGGCTGCATCCCAGTCAAGTCACCGGATGTCGTGCCCATGGACTTTTGCACTTTTGGACTGTTCAAACGAGCTCTCGGACTCCGCCGACCTACTACTGGGCCAACATTGACCATACTTCACTGTAGGGCGATTGTCGGGAAACGTGGCTAACACATCGAGCACAACAAGGGGCGGAGAAATGGAATTTCATAGGGTAAACGGCTATTTAGAAATCGGTCAACAACGATGAAACATATTTCAAGTTCTCAATGTCATGTTGTACAACTCTTTTTTTAATATCATCGACGAATAAACACATCAGGCCACCTAGAGCTGTTAAGTTGCACAAGCAATGGTGCCACTCTAGCGTGATGTTTGATGCAATTTTTTAAACCATGAAACAACCCTCTGTATTAACATACTTACATTACATACATACAAGAATTACAATACAATCTTTTTCACACATGTGACTATTCATTATGACATTGACTCTGTTGATGACAAGCAACAGTATATAAACGTGAGCATGTCTGTATCACTAAAGTACAGAGGGTTGTTTCATGTTTGTTGACCAGTTTTTAAAAAGCTGTATACCCTATGAAATTCCATTTATCTACCACCTGTTGTGTTTGATGTGTTGGCCAAGCTTCCTGACAATCGCTCTTCAGCAAAGTTTCCACTGTAGAAGTGTACATTGAAGCACATGATGGTCAATGTTGACCCACTCCTCCTGGCACACGTTCCGAGGGGAACGACTATAGTTACCCGGGATCGAAATTTTTTCGAAATCCCCCACCGGGAATTGAACCCGGGACCGCCGAGCCACAGTCAGTCGCTAAACCAACTGGGCTACGACGAGTCGTACTACGGGAGCTCTGCAAAAACACGTCCGTCTCACTTAAACCTTATAATAACACTACAATAGAACTCGTAATAATACTACAATAAAACAAGTAAAAGGCAAGAGTAGGATATAACACAGGGTGAAGATGGATTGTTGGACGCAATCAAATACCGGAGACGAGTGCGGAAATAAATATTTTATTTTACTAACGCACTTCTTGTAATAAACAACTGAAGTATGAACATAATCCCATATTTTAAAACTGAGAATTGGATTTTGGTGTGCAGAGCAAAACGGCAGAACGGCTCAATGAAATCGCATAAAAATGAACAAAACCATCATAACTCGCTAGCGACGGAGCGAGTACGTCTCACTATTTTAAATAAAACATAATTTTACAAGCCCAACAAAATATTGACTAACTTCCCTTTGGCGTCAAACTTAAAAATGGCGTCTCCACATCAAAAGCATGATGTCGTCGATTTCACGAGACAACAACGTTACCTCATAACAATTCCAAGTAAACACACAACATACACATTACACATACCATTACCGGAATAATATTTTCAATATAAAAATAAAATAAAATAACAATATTAAAAAACATGAAATAGTCAAATATATATTTTAACATTTAAAATTGAATGACTCGCTGGATGCGAACTCAGGGTGAACGGCTACAACATCGTTTAAACAAAGAAAGTTAAACAATCTTCTCGAAGATAAATAAAGATAATCTTTATCTTTCTTTCTTTTTTATATTTTCTTATCTTTATTTATCTTTGAGAAGATTGTTTAACTTTCTTTGTTTAAACGATGTTGTAGCCGTTCACCCTGAGTTCGCGTCCAGCGAGTCATTCAATTGTAAATATTATATCCACGAAATTAGCCTTTATATATATTTTAACAATGATTCATTTTGAAATTAAAGAAAAAACAATTGTCAAACGATTAAAACAAAAATTTATATATATAAAAAAAAAGTTAAGGAACCACTGCATGTAAAAATTCAAAAATTTTCAAAAAAACAAAAAATAATTCGAAATATCGTGGGCGTCAAAGACTGTTTGCGTACACGAAAATTTTCAAAAAAGGCCAATATATTATCGAGAAATAGACAAAAGGTAGTTCAACTCACGAGATTTTCTAGGGGTTGACCACAAATCAAACATATTGTCATATAGTGGTTTAGGACCACTTCAGTTTACTCCAATTAAATTGCAGAAGCGTTAGGGGTAAGGTAGGCAAATTCCATGTGTTAATTGAATCAGTGAGTACTGATATAGTGTTGGGAACAGTAATGTTAGAGGAAACCATTGTGTCCAATGAGGTATTTCTAGATAAATTCACGAACCACAGAAAAGATAAAGCCGATCAAAAAGGAGGTGGTGTTTTTATTGCACATCTTAACTGCTTTACCTCAGTTCGTGAGACTAAATATGAAAAAGAGTTTGAGTTACCGTAAAGTCACGCGGACAAGGTGCATGCCCAGATTCGGCACATGCGCCCAATCTCCCTGCATTTCCTCATTTCCACCCCAGTCACAGCGCCCCTCCCAGATTCGGTGCAGACTGTCTAATGCGCCTTATGAGTAAAATAAATAAATAAATAAATACTTTGTGCCCCAATCCACCTGCTCAGGAATTTTAATCTTATTTGATTTTATGTGAGACAATGTTTAGCAAAGGTCTTCTGGGCCTTTTCTTTGTCTGCAAGTTTTAAATACTTTCAAGAAGTTGCCAATCTATTGACATTCAATTCCTCATTGGTTCCTCAGACTCGACGCAGGCCACCCTGTCTGTCAACATCTCCTCCAGTCAACATCCCTGTGTTTAAAATTTCCATCCGCCATCATAGTTCAGAAAACTCTGTCGGGGATCTGTCTTTGACTCTTCCGAATCTTTACCATTATTGTTAACCATTTAACTGTCCCCTCATGGCTTCTTAAAGCCCGGTTGAAACAACCTCGAAAATCCGGAAACCCGCATAAACCGCACAGAGTCCATTACTGCATGAAAGCCACAGAGAAAAAAAAACATGCAGAAAAAAAATCTTTTCCCAGACCCGGTGCACCATCCAGAATCGGCGCTCGGCCGAAAACAAAAAACGAAACGAAACAGCCGAAAAACAGGCGATTTTAATCAGAGACGGTGCGCCGTATCCGTGCGACTCTACAGTAGTTTGTTGTAGATTAATCTTGCACTCTGGCAAGAAGCTGTATCTATTCTGTTTCTATCGGCCTCCAGATTCACCAGGCACATGTCTAGAAGGTTTTATTGCAATTAAGTGTTGAAAAATTGTTATTTGATCACCCAACTGCAGTTGTTATTATTTGTGGAGACTTTAATTTACCGGAGATTAACTGGGAGACCTACTGTGTATCAAACAAATCAGGAAATTCTTCTAAGGCATCTGGGTTTTTATATTTCCTGATGAACTTCTTACTTGAAAAGATTGTGAAGTGTCCTACAAGAGATAATGCATCCGGGGAAAAAATTCTTGATCTCGTTATTTCTAATATTCCTGAAACAGTTAGTGATCTTGATGTTGAGGGAATCAGTGATCACAAATCTGTTCATTTCATTGACAACTTTCGGCCCCAAATATTAAAGCAGCCAAAACATTGGGTAAAATGCTACAAGAAAGCAGATTGGATTGGGTTCAATGGGCTTCTTAATGACAATATTGTTGTGGCCCTGGTGGTTTCCCCACCAGAACATACAATATTAGGGCTGTTTTAATTAATTTTGATGGCGTATAATGCCACTAGGTGGCAGCACTGGTTTTGTTTTGCTTTATGTGTTCTGCATTAATGATGTATTGGACTAGAAGTGTTAAATGGTACCACTAGATGGCAGCACCAGTCTTTTTATAGAGTAGTTTGAGGAATGCTCACCTGGGGGCGCCTCTACTGCTCTTCCCAGCATGCATCTCTCTTTTCACAGCAGAGGTATAAATAGAGGATGCAGAATGCCATTCATCATATAGGCAGGTGGCTGAGCCACAGAAGACTGTTGTAGACAGAGAGCTGACTGAGATGGAAGAGAGGCAGAAGCCAGAGAAAGAGGACGATTGAGTTCTGCCCTGGGTTGCAGTGAAGGTGCACTTCCTTTTCCGTTTCCTGTTCCAGGGCCAGTGAGATTAGGTTCACCCATCTTGTGATTGATGTGGGGCCTAATAGTAACAGTGTCTCTTGCAGTGAAGGTGCACTTCCTTTTCTATCTCCTGTTCCAGGGTCCGTGAAATTAGGTTCACCTATCTTGTGATTGATGTGGGGCCTAATAGTAAGCAGTGTCTTTTGCAGTTACCTATGCACACCTTTTCTGTTTCCTGTTGTGGGGCCAGTGAAACTAGGTTCACCTGTCACCTGATTGACTGGTTGATGTGGGCCTAATATTAACAGTGTCACTGGCTGTTGCACTTGTGTTCCCCTTCTATTTCCAGTTGCCGGGCCAGTGAAACTAGGTTCACCCATCTTGTGATTGGTTTGGGGCCTAATAGTAACAGTGTCTCTTGCAGTTAACTATGCACACCTCTTCTGTTTCCTGTTGTGGGGCCTGTGAAACTAGGTTCACCCATCTTGTGATTGGTTTGGGGCCTAATAGTAACAGTGTCTCTTGCAGTTAACTATGCACACCTCTTCTGTTTCCTGTTGTGGGGCCTGTGAAACTAGGTTCACCCATCTTGTGATTGGTTTGGGGCCTAATAGTAACAGTGTCTCTTGCAGTTAACTATGCACA
>JAQGBY010006771.1:0-12636 GCA_034698785.1 Mycogona germanica | reverse complement strand
CGATTTCATTGAGCCGTTCTGAAATTTTGCTCTGCACACCAAAATCCAATTCTTTGTTTTATAATATAGGATTACTAAGAGCAAAATAATATTAATCACCATGAAATGCTTCTTCAGATTTAACACAAACACAAAATACAATTTGTCAAGAAGTTTTCCACGTCAAAACTATCTTGTCCTCAAATAAATTGATGGGGATGTAAAAAGGAGAACATGTTTTCTCCCGTACATTTGTGATCTGCAGTCTATTCTTTAATTTTGGACTGATCGTTTGTAATGTTCTTTCCAGTGCGAAATATATTTGAAAAATTCGAATTTTCACGTGCTATGACGTCATGCAGTGGTGACTCAACATGTTATTTTATATTAAAAAATTAGGATTTCCAAACGTTTGACAATTGAAATGTTTTGCAAATCAAAACAGAATAGTTTTTCAAAATATCTATTTTATTTTAATTTGGTTTTGAATTGAAAATATTATTCCGGCAAATAGTAATGTATGTGGTTGGAATTGTAATCTGGTGTGCTTTGTTGTCACGTGAAATCGACAACGTCGTGCGTTTGATGTGGAGACAGTGGTGCCTCAACACGTTTTTTTTTTAAATAAAATGGTGCCGAATTTTTATTCAAAAATTTGGATTTTCAATCGTTTGACATTTATTATGTTGAATCATTTTAAAAATATCTATTTGATATTTTACGTTTTTAATATTGTTATTTTATTTTATTTTTCTATTGAAAATATTCCTGTAAAAATATGTGTATGTTGTGTGTTTGGTTGGAACTGTTATGTGGTAACGTTGTTGTCTCGTGAAATCGACGACATTCTTTTGATGTGGAGACGCCATTTTTTAAGTTTGAAGCCAAAGGAAGATTATCCAAAATTTGGTAACGCTTGTTTTATTATGTTTTATTGAAAATCGAGATTCGTCGATCCGTCGCTAGCGAATTATGATGGGTTAGTAATTGTATGTTCATTTTTATGCGATTTCATTGAGCCATTCGGCATATAATCTCCGAACAACAAAATCGAAATCTCTGTTTTGTAATATAGGATCATGACGCGGCAATATAAAAAAAACTTAAAGGAAACCCAAAAGCGCAAAGACAAAGCTCAAATTTGATCTGCTGCCCAGAGCGCCACCATTTCAATTATAAGGCGGTGGAAGTGTTGAGGAAGTGACGTAGTAGAGGGTGGGGTGGGTGAGGGCGAGGGATGGCATTACACGAAACATCAATTAGGGGCTGGAAAGCGCTGGCATCTAAGAAAAGAGAAGAGAGAGAGAGTTGGCCGTGTGGCGTGCGCTTAGACAGGAGGAAACTCCGGAAGCCGGATTAGCGGTTCTACTTCGGTCCGGCCGACCGATTTGGGGGTGATGCCGTAATGGGGCGAAGGATGTACGGGGAGGAATCTCGCCCGATAATCGTCATCGACTGGGAGCTAGAAGTCGGGGCGGACCCTCAACGCTTGGCCCCACTTGCAAAAAATTCAAATAGCCTTTAAGACCTGTTTACCCAATTTCCAACCAGGATTGCCATTTTATTTTGTTATGACTGAAATTTTGAAATTATGCCTTACACATTTTCAAGACAATAAGAACATTTTTTTGGATTAATTTTCAATGGACATTGTTGTTTTTCAATGTCCATTGAAAATGAATCCAAAAAAATGTCCTTATTGTCTTGAAAATGTGTAAGGCATAATTTCAACATATATTTGCTGCTTTTTTAAGAAATGTTTTTGTTCTTTTCAACCCAAAATTTAATTGTTTATCTGGTTCTGCTTTATACGTGCGTATACGATTTCGGGTTCTAGCGCGATAGCCAATATAAATTAATTTCATAACTGGACATGCCATCGACAGGAGTGAGGAAGGAGGCGGGATATATGGATGAATTCTGTCGATAGCATGTCCAGGTACGAAATTAAATTAGTCGTAAGGTTCAGGTTAGATTTCAGAATCGCGGCATAATGAGTTAAACTTTGCCGTAAACGTGAAACGCAATTAGCTGCCCCTTAGAGATTGGCTAAACGTCAAAACCACACGAATACCGAAGTAATGCGGTGAAGCACACAGTTGGGATGCATATTTTTAAAAAGTACCGATAGAGATCAAAGTCCAAGTTTTATCTTTCAGTTTAACTAAATGAGTGGCGCCCACTGTCCTCACTCACTTGAAGTACTCGGCCGCCGGAGAAGTCTCCCTGGTCCCGCTTGGCAGTTCGTCGGCCATGAACATGCTGGCCACAGTGGTGGTGGTGCTGCTGTTGGCATACTGGTACAGTTGGCTCTGCCCGATGGGTGTTACGTCAGTCTGGCCAGCAGTGAGGTAGGAGAAGGTGGTGGAGCTGGTGGTGGTGGTGGTGTTGTCGTTGGGGTCGGGACGGTCGCCGATCTCCCGGCAGGCCGGCGTGTTCCAGGGGTTGTTGCACCGTGTCCAGGGCAGCTCGGAGGCAAACGAGGCGAAAAAGTAGTGCAGCGACCAGGCGATGATGACGTTGTAGTAGAAGTCAACGTAAAACGCGATCAGCACCACCGCGTAGCCAATGCCTGGGGGTGGAGGGGGAGAGTGCAAAAAGATAGGTCACATTGGATGAGGGTAAAACCCTCAACAGGTGTTCACTCTGAAGCTACTAAGTAATGCAACTCCAGTAATTTCTTGACCTATGTCCTGACCTGATATGACCTGATGTTTTTAAACCGTCGCCTTTTGCCTGATTGATTCTTTTATTTTTAAACCTCGCCAAACTTAGCAACGAAATTTTAAAAACGATGAACGTTAGGAAAAAAGTATAGCGTAATTTCACTTGCTTCGTCGTTGGTTTGATTTATTGCTATCTTGCTTGCACAAGAGCTAGCACGCACCAAGTGGCCTCGCAGCCCAACATCATCAAAAATGACAGGAACATTGTCAAACTTTTTTCCAGACACCATCTTAGCAACTGATTCTAGACTTTTCGGTTCGAAGGCTCATCATATGATTGGTAAACCGCGATGTCATCAACAATTAATCCCCGAATACAGTGATTGATTGACACCACAGATTCGAGAGTCATCGCTCACCCACATATTTTGAAAGGAGCATCAAATCACGGGACGCATGACGAGAAGAAAAAGGGACGGCACCCATTTATGGACGAGGACTAGAGGGATAGGGGAGCATTTAAGGCCTCTTAACACAACTTTATACCGTCAAATTTGAACGCGGTCGACACCCGAAAAAATCGAGGGTACCAAACTTAGCAATAGCTTTTTTCCAAACAAGCAACACCACATCTTAAAGCTATCGTCTAATTGACCCACCTTTGAAGATAGGGGCCAGTCTGCCCCAACAGGTGATGGCCCCCTTACGGTGATACTGGCCAAGGGCCAGTTCCATATAGAAGAGGGGAATTCCACCGATGCACAACATGATACTGTATGGAATGAGGAAGGCACCTGTAAGAAATAAGAAACATAAATATCAAACAACAATTCGGAATTTGAAATTTGATAAGTACACTATTTTAAAGTGTGTCTATGACATTTTATAACTGAAAACATACATTGAGTAAGCGTTGAATCGGCATCAGGATCGCCGATCCACCCTTCCATCTCCTTTCCCTTCTGTCGTGCTCCTCACGGCCACGAGAAGTGAGACAGGCCGCCAGGGGAGCTACGTGCCCCGAGCCTTGATCGGCGATTGCTAAGTAGCAATCGGTGTCACTCCTACCTTTTTTTATACTAATAACTATATTTATTCATGAACAAACATCAAAGGTGCCGCCTTGACCATCTAGTGGGCTACATGACCCAATTAAGAGACGCTGAAAATGACTGAGCCAGGCCAGGGAGGACTTTCCCCGAAAATGAAAGTCCCAGTGAACAGCTAGACGTACGATCGCCTTAAGAAGTTTGCGAGTCAAATTGTTTTTTATCGCATCTAAATTTTAAGGCCAAGTCGGTGACCATTAAATTGCCGTAACAACCGTGCCAGGACTTCGTGAAACTTAGCCCAGATGGGATTGATCTGGAATTCCAATAAAATAAAGGCCCATAAAATGAGCCACGGCCAGAAAAAGTATGCCCGCGGCGGGATGGAGTTTGGGGCAGGTTGGGGTTGTTGTGATTGAGACGTTGGACGAGACGACGAACAATTACACGACCGTGACCATGGACATTAAAAATGCGATCATGAACAAATTTTAGAGATAATATTTTGAGCTTACGATATGTATCCTAACGAAATAAAGTGACCAGTAGAATGTAAAAATATAGAGGTGGCTGAGTCCTTCTAAGATCTCCAGGGTGGCTGAACTAAGAAATGAGAAGAACTTCAAAAATGAAGTTCATGCCTACAAAACAGCAATAGCTGCTGGAAATTGGACTAACTTCAGCTACAATGAATACAGAGGGTTGTTTTATGTTTGTTGACCGGTTTTTAAAAAAGCCGTAAACCCTATGAAATTCCATTTCTCCACCACCTGTTGTGCTCGATGTGATTGTGGCCAACAGGCCACGTTTCCTGACAATCGCCCTGCAGCGAAGTTTCCACTGTAGAAGCGCGCGTTGAAGCGCATGATGGCCAATGTTGGACCACTCCTCCTGTCACACTTTCCTTCTAAAAATGGCGCTCAGTGACCAGGATGTATATGTATTGCCAATAAGTGTGCGAAATTTCACTCGATTCGATTTTCCAATCTTAAGTCCTGTAGATTTGTTAGATTTTTTTTTTTAAATGGGGTTTACCCAGTCATCCCTCACACCGAGTGTGCAGGGGGAGAGTCACCCCCTAGTCTGGACAAATCCAGGATCTGTTAGGGGGGCTCATTATTAACAGTTTTATAGCATTAATATTTAAAAAAAAAAAAAAAAATCCCCAATTAAAATCCCCACAAATAATTTCGAAAAATGTTCGAGTAAAGCAATAATTAAAATCATTTAAAGAAATGTAAAACCTGGCAAGTAGCATCTGTACGGTTGAAGAAATATTATTATTGTTGCTCCGACAATCAGACTACAATCTGTCACATGTTGACAATCAATTTGCAAATCTCTTAGATGGTTTAAAACTGTTTTTTTTTTGTTTGTCCCAATCAACTGTAGTCAACCGCACTGCAGGCGTTACACGAACCTCAATAATTCGAATAATGACGTCACGGAGTTGCACGTGCGCGAAGCCAATTCATAAAGAAAGTTAAGACCAACATGTGGTTCAAATTTTAATGGAATAAATTGAAGATTCGCAATTTTATGATCAAATTTCTGTCGAAACGTTTTCTTTGGCCCACACTGTATAATACAGTATAATAAAAGGCAAACCCGCGCCGGGAATCGAACACGATACCCTAGGCGCGACATCTCTTAACCAACTGAACATCGTTCGTTCGACATTCGACAATAACTTTTTTTCTTGCATTTTGTGTCGAAAACAAAAATGGAATATAAAAGTGGACACTAGACGCATGCGTACTTAAAGTGAACATCCGGGCGAGAAACCAATAAAGAAAAAAAGAGATATAATAAAGAGGGGTTATGGTAAGAGGTAGACGGAACATATAGGTTTTTTTTTGGTGGGTTCTTCATGAATCCGGCGCTAGACAAATGGATGTGCAAGAAGTGGAGATGTGACGGCTGCATACTTTTTCTATCAAATTACAGCTAATGGGCCGCCCAATTACCACTTATTTCTCCACCGGGCTCAAATCTATACGCGAATGCCAGCGCTACATTCGCATCACTCTCGACCATCTTATCCCCTTCCGCATACAGTATATCGATTCAGTCTTGTAGAGAGGGACAGCAGCAATATGAAGAGACGAATCTTCCACCATTCCATTCTTCGAAAACGTAGCCACATATAATAAAAAATAGAAATCCAGAGTGAGGAAAAATTTATCTGAGTTCGATAAATCAGTGAGCACTTATTTTATTTTCAGCATCTATTGATCTGTAAGCCAATCAAACTCAGTCACATTGATTGTACGACTCGTCGCAGCCCAGTTGGGTGAAACTGACCCGGGTTAGATTCCCAGTCTCCATGAAACTCTATATTTTTCGCAATTACCAATTCAAATTAAAATAATAGTAAAATATTATTATAAAAGTGAGTTCGCCACTCGGTTCATCTCCTTCATTCGGTCTGTCCCGAATTCACCGTTTAGATATATATCATCCAGACTGTTGGCGGAGAGCGCCCCTGCCTGTCAGCCTTACTAGATGGACCATTGAGCACCATCTAGTGGGCAGTTTTGATACTGCCCTACATACACCGCATGTGGTGCTGCAAGTGTCACTAATTGTCTATGTATATGTATTTGTTAGATTAGAAGCTAAAACGTTTATGTAATGTCTCGCTACGGTGCTAAATAAATTCATCTTTTCACCTTTATTATCAAGACTGTGTGGTAGATCTGTTACTAATTCATCAGGTTATAGGCCTAGGACAGTGATTAATACGACTCGTCGTGGCCCAGTTGGTTTAGCTACTGACTGTGGTTTCGACGGTCCCGGGTTCGATTCCCGGCGCGGCTCTCGAAAATTTCGATCCCGGGGTACTGGTCGTTCCCCCTCGCACAGTGTTTAAGCACCATGAAGGGGACGTAAGGGCCTGTAGTGCGGTTGACTACAGTTGATAAAAAAAAAATTAAAGTGAAAAAGAACTTTGAAATTTCGATTTAGACCAGAAAACAAGTGAGTTTTGTGGTTGGTACCCCAAGCATTACAAAATGATAAATAAACTTAATCGCAGAAGCCTATTTGGCCACCAAGTGCACACTTTGCAAAAGGATACAAGTGCACACTTCAAGGCCTGGATTTTTAGGTTGCAAAACTGACTGAGATTTTTATGTGATAAAATTTCTCAAAGTAATGGTTCGCAATATAAGTGTTAAATTTAAATTACAGTTTTAATTTTTAAACCAAGTGAGGAGCCCACGGCGACTGTGGCGGCCAGGGTGGTTACCGAGGTAACAAAGATGTTGGCAGTCACAGTCAAAGAGGGGTGGCAGCAATAGTTCTTCAAAAAAGAGGAACATGAACTGCCACTTTTGTGACCAGGTTGGCCACTTCAAAGTTGACTGCCCAGTACAAGAAATACTTGGCAGCCAACAGCCTAGCTGACACAAAGCTTGCCACCAGTTCTGGTTTGACCATCATGATGCCAGTCACCAGCAGGCGAGTAAAGTAGCAGCAGCATATTACGTTTGCTGTGCTGCCTATGCTTGGTGAAGCAGCCAGCGGTGAGTGGTTCTGCGATTCGGGTGTCACATCCAGTATCACCGGGGATCGAGACTTCTTGGAGGACACCGCCATCATGGTCAAGGTGGCCAACTACCATGCTATCAAAGCGGATGGCATTGGTCAAGGTTGGCTGACCTGTGACACTCCTGGTGGGTGTACACGCAAAGTCCTCATACAAAATGTGTTGTACATGCCATTGGTAAGTCAGGGGCTGATCTCAGTCACCCAGATCACTGACAGCAACTTTGATGTGTTTTTCAGTAGTAAGAGCTGCCTGGCACTGCACGAAGGTGAAGTTATGTTCATGGCCAATCGCCAGGGCCTCAACCTCTACAAGCTGTGTGGAACAATGTGAACAATGTAGACACCAAGCCAACACGGCAACTGCAGCGCCGGCTACGATGGGTGAGTGGCATCGCTGTCACCGCGATCCCAATGTGATATGATGTATATCGTGAGGGGCTGGCCGAAGGCGTTAAGGTGGTAAGCACCAGCAACTCTAGAGGAAATGACTGTTTGATGTGTGATCATTGCACCATCGGCAAGTTGGCACAAAAAACATTTCCTGCCACCACATCCAGAGCCACCCAACCCTTCAACCCAAATGGGCGTGTGTGGACCACTACAGCTGGTGACACTGAGTGAAAACCGCTACATTCTTAAGTTCACAGATGACCACTCCCGCTTCACCGAAGTGTGCCTGATGAAGGCCAGAAGTGTGGTGGCCAAAGCTGTGATTGAGTATGTGGCGTGTTTGGCCAACAAGTTCAGCAGACTACCTCAGATTTTCTGCTCTGACAATGGTGGCAAGTAAATGAGTGGTGAGCTTGATTCCTTCTTTCACGAGAAGGGGATCTAGCACCAGCTCAGTATTGCACACACACCTCAACAAAATGGAGTGGCTGAGCAGAAAAATTGGTCTCTGCTGGAAATGGTGTGCACCATGCTGTCGGATGCCGGACTGCACAAAAAGTTCTGGGGTGAGGCTGTGTTAACAGTGCATATCTTCAAAATTGTCTCTCGAGTAGCAGCATCACAATGATGCTGCATGAACTGTTCCACAGGTTCAAGCCGAAACTGGGACATGTCATGATTTTCGGTTCTAAAGTTTTTTCGTTGGTGCCAAAGGAGCAGTGCTGTAAGCTCACCTACAAGGCCTCACTCGGAGTGCTTGTCGGCTATGATGCCATGTCTAAGGTGTATCATATTCTCGACCTGCTGACCAACAAAATCTGGAAAGCCATGAAGATCAGCGCATGTCCAGTTTGACACTGGCAGCTGACACAACTGAGCCAGAATGGGAGTTCAGCATCGCCAAGTTATTTCTTTTACCTTGGGTGGTGCATTCACCTGCTACTCCTGAGGTGGCCAGTAATAATGATCAAATCAATGAGCAGGAGGTAGAGGTGAATCCTTACTCACAGAAGCGGCAGGCATGCCACCTGCAGAAATGGTTGTTGTACTGCCTGCACCTGTGCCGGAAGTGGTCGTTGCACCACAACCTGAACTTCGACATTTGACATGACACGCGGCATTCCCACAACAACCTACAAGGTGAAAGCCAAGCCAGAAAGAGAGCCGGGAAGCTGGAAAGAAATGTGCGCACTCGACCAAGAGGAAATTGCCTCTCTGCGCCATCACACCGTCTGGGAGCTGGTCACCCTGCCTAGGGGAAGGCATGCAATTTTGGCAAAGTGGGTGTTTAAGGATAAAGGTGATGCAAATGGTGTTGTGCACTCCAACAAAGCTCGACTTGTGGCACGTGGCTTCATGCAAAAATTTGGCAAGGACTTTAAGGAGACCTACACACCAGTAGTGAAGCACGAAACCATTTGTTTGCTTGTTGCAGTGGCAGCCGCACACTGTCTACATTTATCAGCCACCTGGGTATGTAGTAGCTGGCCAAGAGTTAAAGGTGCTTCGACTAAAGAAGAGTCTTTATGGTCTGAAGCAATCTGCATGTGCTTGGAACCACACAGCCACCAATGCACTGGTCAAGCTGGGGTTCAAGCCAGGGAGTGCGGATCTCTGCCTCTCCACATGTGTGGAGAAAGATGGAGCACCAACTTATGATCTCTTGGTGGCTGGTGCTACCAAGGAGATCACATCTAGTGTGGGAAGTCAACTGTACTGGCACTTAGTGAGGAAAGACCTAGGCAGCATTCTTCACTCCCTAGGCATTCAACTGGAGGAGGTCTGAGGACCAAGATTGATCAGATGCTTGAGGACCATGGCCTGCTCGAACCCAAACCAGTCACCACTCCAATGGAAACTTCTCACCCTGCTACAAATGCAGATGAGAGCCCGAAGTTGCCAAATAACAATTGTTATTGTCAGGCAATTGGGTCACTCCTTTACATAGCGACAGTATCCCGACCAGATGTAGTAGTTGCCGTGGGCTACCTGTGTCATAAGGTAGAAGAGCCATCAGAGCAAGACTGGACTGCAGCCAAGCGCGTCATGGCCACCACCATCAACCGGAAGCTGGAAGACTCCAAGGTGCTCAGCTGTTACATGGACGCAGATTGGGCAGGTGACAAGAGTTGACAGAAAGTTGACAAGTGGCTATGTGTTATGCGTCAGAGGAAGCATGATAGCATGGTCTAGCAGTTCACTGTAGCCATGTCATCGACCGTGGTCAAGTATGTGGTGGCCTCCCATGCCTGCAAAGAGCTGTTGTGGCTACGCCAGCTGCTTGAGGACATGGGCGTTCCTGCAGAAGGTGCTACAGTTGTCCATGAGGACACTAGGGCTGTATTCAAGTGATTCAAGTCGGATCGGTCAGGTGCTGGAATGCATCACATCAATGTTTGCCACCACCAACAGCGAGACCTGTGGGAGTGGAAAGTGATTGGTGTGGTCTACTGCCAGACTGGGGAGATGGCAGCTGACATGCTGATGAAACCACTTCCTAAATAACAGTTCCAGAGGTGCTGCAAGCAGCTGGGACTGAGTGGCTGACTACGTCACTGTCATGACTAGCAACAGGTAATCATCGAGAAGGGGTGTTGTTGGAGATCGCCCCCTGCCTGTCAGCCTTACTAGATGGGCCATTGAGCACCATCTAGTGGGCGGTTTTGATACTGCCCTACATGCACCGCATGTGGCGCTGCAAGTGTCACTACTTGTTTATGTATATGTACTTGTTCAATTAAAAGCTAAAATTTGTATGTAACATCTCGCTACGGTGCTAAATAAATTCATCTTTTCACCTTTATTATCAAGACTGTGTGGTAGATCTGTTACTAATTCATCACAGACGTCCTAACTAAACCCCCTCAGTCTAAAACCTGTTTACTGACACCATAACCATCAGCCTTTGTTAATAAATGCTGGTGAGGGACTGTGTCAAAGGCCTTGCTAAAATTGAGGAAGACAAGATCTAGGGATCCTCTGTTTTATGACTACTCACTTTCTGGGAAACCTCTCTTGGCTGTCCAACAGTACAAATATCTGGGTTTACAGATTACTGAGAACTGGGTTCAAAAATTATCTTGAAAACCCAAATTCAAAAGATGATTGGTGTGGCAAATGCTAGGCTTGGACTTATTCAAAATGTGTTGAAGGGGTGTCCAAGTATGGTTAAGTTGGTGGCCTGCTTTTTCTTGGTTCGACCTTTGCTTGAATATGGTAGTTCCATTTGGGATGCTCACCAGCTTTCTTGTAGGGAAAACTGAGATGGTTCAACAAAGAGCTGCGAGATTTGTTAGCTGTAGATTTGGAAGAACTGACAAGTGTCACAGACATGCTGTCAAAACTGGGTTGGGAGACACTTGAAGATCGTAGGAGGGAGATCCGTTTAAGGTTTCTAGTCAGAATTCTGAAGGGAAATTGTAATGTTGATGTTGGGGAATTATGTGCCCAGCTCCTAATAGAAGTAGAAGGGCCACACTAGAATGGTGAACGAGCTTCAATGTACATCTGCGTCATATTTTGGCTCCTATTTCCCTAGAGTGTGAATGGAATAACAGTGTCAGACAGACAGATGGTCTGACAGAGCTTCAAATTCAGAGCCTTTTGAAATAAATCCATTTGTCCCAACTGGTCTTTTGACCCATGCCATAGGCTCCTCTCTTGGGAGCTGCTTGCTGGTACAATTTGTAATTGTAATTGTTGAAGGAATGCGAATCTCCTAAGAGTTTCGTATTACTGTGTGTCACTATGTCACATGTCAAATGTCAAACAACGAAAACTGTTAACTTCCGGTTTGTACTTCACTTCCTGTATCATTGCAAATGGCATCATGCAGAAAGCCACACGTTATAGTAACTAAGTAATAAATCAATCCAATGAATCTAAAGTAATCTCCATTGCTTCCTCAGATTATTCACCGCAATTCAACAGTAATACTGTAAATGTCTTCGTCCAGTGCCCAGGACAGGCCGGACGAAAAGAGACGAACAAATCCTCATTTTCCTAATTTATCTTCCAGAAAATGTTTTAAATTTTACGTTTAATCTATCTTTGTTGCCGAGTTCTAATTGTTGTCCGGCAAATACCAGTGTTCAGTTTTCTATTTTTATTCAACTGTAGTCAACCGCACTACAGGCATTACGCACCCCTCATGGTGCTTAGGCACTATGCGAGGGATCGAAATTTTCAGTTAATACTACCATTGGCTCCTATTCCTTTTTTAAAATTAATACTTTCGTTTCTTTATGAAATTAAAATTTCACAATGTCGTTAAGATTTTTTGTCAAAAGCAGTCATTTACGTTGAGAGACAGTGTATCCAGAGAGCTTTGACATGAACTTTTAGAATGGTCATTTTATTAATTGTACAATGCTAACTGGTACACCTGTTTTGAGCACACGTATCATCCCAGAGGACTTTAAGCGAGAGAAGAGAACGTCAGATGACTCACTTAAGAACGAGTGTGGTGTGCAATTTCCTTCTATCTGAGCGCTCTAGCCTCCCACTCACTCTCATCTGGTCGGGTTACAACGGGCAAGATGGGCAGAGCAGGTGACGTATATAGCTAGCGATCATCTCTGCCTTAAACGCTAAACCAGAAGCCATCCATGGAAGGAGAGATGGATTTGTGGAGGTCGCACAGAGAAATCAAAGTGACGGCACGCAGTATGTCACGATCACGCCATTTTTATAGTGAGTAATTGTCAAGTCTTGTCACGGCAAGTTAAAAAGAGCATTGACCTCATTAATCATGCAACCCAATGTTCGAATTTCGGCCACTACGGAACTCTTTCTCACAAATACCAATTCTAATTTACAATTACAATTACAATATGTAGCCACAAGCAGCCCCCAAGAGAGGGGCCTATGGCGGGGGTCGAACTCTATTTGTTAAGGAGGTCCAGAACTAGAACTAGAACCCCTTAGGAGGCGACCTGATAATTTTGCCTAGCCCAGGCTTAGTATAAGCTACCTAGGTAGGGATCTTTAACGTGTACCTG
>JAQGBY010006770.1:0-12636 GCA_034698785.1 Mycogona germanica | reverse complement strand
CAGAATTCTGAAGGGGGATTGTAATGTTGATATCGGGGACTCTGGATGTGCCCAGCTCCTAATAGAGGTAGAAGAAGTGGACACACTAGAATGGTGAACGAGATTCAATGTACATCTGCGTCATATTTTAACTTCTATTTCCCTAGAGTGTGTCGTCAGTGGAATGGCCTGACAGAGCCTCAAATCCAGAGCCTTTTAAAATAAACCCATTTCTGTCCTCAACTGGCCCCTCTCTTGGGGGCTGCTTGCGGCTAAAATTTGTAATTGTAATTGTAAAAATCTCTTAAAAAGAAACCTGCTGCAAATAATTGTAAACTCTCATTCTGGTGCCCTAGAAAGTACTTAAGGTTTTTTGCGCTCAACGCAAACTTTTAAGAACTTTTACGAAACTCGCGAGATATGACAAGGTTCGGTGAAAAAAATGATATATTGTCTTTATATCATCTGCATACACACAACGGCTTGATCAAATGATCACATCATAAAATGGCATTCCCTTTCCCCTTCCCCATTCAATCGACCCCAATCACGAATAAAAATTGAGTTTGTGTTTCGCATGTTTGGTAGGCTTTTCAAATGGTGGACAGCAACAAGGACGGTCTGATCGACAAGGAGGACTTGCGCGCCACTTTTGACAGTCTCGGTACGTACGCGTTTCGCCCACCCCGAGGTTTAGCCACAGCTCAGACATCGGAGGGGTGCAGAAATGCAGAAAAATGATTTTCATCTTATTTGACGAGAGCTGACAAACTAAGCAACCCCAAATTTAGAATAGACAACTGATATGCGTCTTACCTTGTTAGCGGGTGGTGCGTCGACAATTGATGATGATGATGATGAATTCACTGAAGTGACGGATCACAACAGGAAGATTCTGTACACTCCGTGCTTAGGTACTTTGCGAGAGGCACATTTTCACCAGTACCCCGGCCAGAGCCGCGCCGGGAATCGAACCCGGGACCGCCGAACCACAGTCAGTCGCTGATTCCCCCAAGATCAGTCGAGAAATTGTCATCGAATCACGATGGAAACTCACTTTTTGACGACCAGTTCGGTGGCTTGTACAGAATTACACATACACTTAAGAGTAAGACGTTCGTTCGATCTAAGAAAATAAAATAATAAACGGTCCAATTAATATAAAAACCTCGTAAAATAAGTGACGGGTTCACAACTCAACTATGCCGCGAATCTCGATCGACGTAGAATTTCTTTTAGTGTGAGTGGTGTCGGCTAACTCCTTACTAAAGAAGTTTATAATTCCGAAATAACTTAAACAAATTTTGCATTTCCTAAATGACTTTGAAAGACAGTCACCGGAGGGGATTGAACTGACGCCCATCGGCTCCTGAATTGAAACGCATTCTGACACTGAGACGCATGTGTGAAAATGCGATTTATTTTACTGGTATTAATTACTGTTAAAACTCAACAAATAATGTATTTTATCTCGCACCCCTTTTAATCGTAAGAAAGACGTAGTTCTACGTCAAAATTTGTTCAAGACTTCTACTTGAACTGACTTTTGGATTTTGTTTTCAGGTCGCCTGATCCCGGACAAGGATTTGGAGGCGATGATGAGCGAGGCTTCCGGACCAATCAACTTCACCATGTTCCTCACTATCTTCGGAGAGAGGATCTCAGGTGAGACAACACACTTTTCTCACTTAATTTTACTTTTTTAATCAACAGGTGTGAGCTTGTATGTGGCGCCACGCCACGCCCATCAAAGTTCATCCAATAAGACATTAGGCAAACGGGGAGTTTGGATTACAAATTAAATTGTATTCTCACCTCAATTTTTTCGTCCGTGGCAGGTGCCGACCCAGAAGACGTTATTCTTAACGCATTCAAGGCTTTCGATATGGACGAGAGCGGCGTGATCGACGAAAACAAGTAAGAACAACTTTTTTCCGACGTCGAAACTCGAAATCGTGGGCACCGCCATTTTGTAAAATGTTTGACGTTTGGCCGACAGATGGCATTAGTGCTGTCCCGAATGGACGTGACGTCAGAGGTACGACCAATGAGGCCGTCGTTCCATTCAAGATGGCGGACTCACCGCGGAATTTGAAAATATTTAAATGTCGTTCATAGATTCGGCTAAAAATATGCTCAAATAACCAATTAAATTGGCAGCAAAGAATAAAAATACCACGCTAGGTGATTGAACTTATAAAAACATTTAATTTTGTGTTGTTTCAGTTTGCGAAAGGTTCTCGGCAAGTGGGGTGAGAAACTGAACGCGCAAGAGGTAGGCGATCCATTCATGCCGAGTGATCAGGGTGTCGTTTTCCGACGAATCTTCGGCTCTCTGTGATTGGCTGATTTGGTGACGTTTCGCTTTCGAAGTTGAAAAACGTCACCAAATCAGCCAATCACAGGGCGGCGAAGATTTTTCTTCCCGCCGAAGATTCGTCGGGAAACCATACCCTGTGTAAATTTTGCAATGTGCTCATGTACTCGAAAGTTATATTTATTTTTTCGTCTGTCGTCTTAAGCTGGAGCAGGCTTTCAACGAAGCTCCCGTTGACCGATCCGGCAAACTGGACTACAAGGCGTACACACGACTCATCACTCGAGGCAAGGAGGACGAGGACACCATCGAAGCCTAAAAGACGACACAGACTTTCTTTTCTACAAACACAGAAACTACCACCAAAAAAAATCCCCATTCCGACAACTAATCACACAGAATGACATCGACTGAAAGCGAAAGTGATTTTCTCTATTTAAATGTCCAGAGTAGTCTTTTTTATTATTCAACAAAGGGTCACAGATCCCATTACTACAATTTTTTTAAATCCCGTTTTAGTAATTAATTGGAATCCAAAATCGCGTGTTAAACCGTACAATATTTAATTGTTTGTCTAATAGTTGTCCCATGTTTTTTTTTTGGTGGCATTTTAAATATTATTGCCACGATATACCTGTTCTGTTGAGTTACCACGAGTCTACTGTTTTGTGACGTTTTCAACATTTGTTTAAAGAATTTATTAAAACAAAAACGACTGTTGTGAATTGTTTTACGCACACTGCGATGCTTTAAAAAAAACCTTTTTATTTTTCATTAAATTATAAATAAAATGGCGGTCATCGAAGCACCGGGGCTATTTGGCTTAGAACTCTACAAGTACGTTAGCGGAGCACTCGAATGGAATTGAACATAAACAAATTATCAACAAATTAAAAAATGAACGTAACTGGTTGAGGGGGAACCGGATTTTAAAATCTCACCTATCTTCTGAAGTTCTCCTTGAAAGCAAATTTCGAAATATCAAATGACTACTGTTACTAGCAACCAAACCTGGGGTAAGGTTTCTCGACGAATCTTCGGCGCGAAGTTGCGTGACGTCACCAAATCAGCCAATCACAGGGCGCCGAGGATTTTTCTTCGTGCCGAGGATTTTTCTTCGCGCCGAAGATTCGTCGGGAAACCATACTCTGAAAATGTTATCGTTGACTGTAAATAGATATCCTCTGAGCAAAACAATCGTTTCGCGAGGTTAACAAGGTTAGTGAAAAACAAAGCTGGACCAAAAAACCAGATTCCCTAAAATAGAACATTCAAGACAATCGAGATATTGGAATTTCAAATCGAATGAAATCATTGGACAATCTAGACCGCCTTTAAAAACGAAACACAACACATGAACAAAGTTGAAGGGCAGGTAACAAGGCGGAGGTTTTTTGAGTACAGTACAGTAAATGTACAGTACATTTGTAATCGAATGGTTCGATAATCATTGAGCGACTCGCGATAGATTTGGCAACGATACATGAACAGCGAGATTGGCTAATTTGCGTGCTTAGTGAAGACCAGCGTTGCTGCTAGAAATACCAATTCTTGCAGAGATAAAATATCGGTCAATTTGGATTAAACGAGATGGAATTGGATCCTGATAATTGGTCCAGGAACCTGTTAAGGGGGCTCACTCATACCTGGTTAATCTGGTCATACAAATGAAACCCGGTTAATTCCAGTGAAGTAGGACGAGTGAGAGGGAAATATTGGCAACTTGCTACCGACAAATGCTGATTTTGTTGACTGGATTTCGGTTGAGACCGGATGACCATATTCTGTATAAATTTCTGCCAATCCTACAAAAGAACAGGTCGATTAAATTGTTCAATTATCCAGTCTTAAAATTAAAAACAGGGACAGCTGTGTTTTCGACACCGTTGCATGTTTAGACGTGTCAACTTTTTGCAAAAGTCAGCAATTATTTTTAAGATTTCTTGGTGGTTTTTCATATATTGGGGAATGCGTGCAAATCGTGACGTCAGTTTCCGTTGCGCTGCGTTGCATTTCCGTCCCGAATGTTTTTGGAACATACACCCAACCTCTACCTCAGAGAAAGACGTTGACACGTTAAAAACACCAATCTTGAATGGCCTCACTCTTAAAATAAGGCAATCTGTGACGTGCTAGAGTGGCCACGGTGGACAACAGGTTAAAAAAAAACAACAAGACTAGGAACAAACGAGACGAAACTCTTGTTTTAAACTATAGAAAACTGGTTAACTGGAGAACCAGTAAACCAAATGCAAATAATATATATATATATGAGAAAAAATTTTAGGTCGTCTGGATGATAATAATCAGAGATGGTGGATTCGGGACAGCACCAAATGAAAGAAACGGACTCGTCTTTTTATAATAATATTTTACTCTTATTTAATTTGAACTGGTAATTGCGAAAAATACAAGTTTCGAAGCAACCGGGACTCGAACCACGGATCTCTGGTCCAATGGTCTAACCAATTGAGCTATCGATTCTCCTCTCTACTAATAATTGTGAGAGGTGTAGAGTGGAGAATCGATAGCCATTGGACCGGCAATCCAGAGATCCCTGGTTCGAGTCCCGGTCTCTTCGAAACTCTATTTTTCGCAATTGCGCCACTCGTGTTCGTCTTATTCATTCGGCGCTGTCCCGAATCCACCAACTCTGATAATATATATATTTATATAAAATCGTAAGCGGAAACAAAGTGGCGTACAAATGTTATCATCTGTATATATATATAATATATTTATATTTGGGGCGCGGTTACCACCAACTTGCAAGAACCACCGCACCTGCTACAATTATAATTAGTACAGTTGTTGGCAATATAAAAGCTAGCGATCTAAATCGGTTCGATGCAAGGTCAAGATCAAGGTCGGGAAAGTCCACTCCTCACTCAAAACGGATCTACTGTAACGACCGCTAAGATTGAAATCTTCAACATCTTCATCCCTGAACAAGACAGGCTTAAGAACTGCTCAAATATTTCTTACGTTACTCGAAACCAAACTCGAAACATTTGTAGTCCAGAATTTCAATTAAAATAACGTGTCTTTTTAAAGATTGTATTTGGCATTTTCTAGACTCGCCCCAAAAAACTAATAAAAGTAGATTAAAAATTAAAGTTCACGAACAAAGCCGATTTTTTTTATTGTTCGTGCGAATCGCTGAGTCACTTTAGACTGGTGCAGATCCGAAATTCCGAAACGTTTGTCAATTCAACTTCTAAAGTCCATCAAATCGAATGACTCTAAAAGTTACTCACTGGAAATGGCATCGTGATCCCAATTTCTATTCCGGGAGACCACTCGTCACTTCACCCTGTCAACGCCAATAAAAAAGAAAATGGCTAAACTGATGTCACTAAATTTGCATAAATGCTGGTCCAGTCAAATACAGAGAACCCCTGACCTCGATAGACTAAAAAATGGTCCATAGTGAACTACTATTGATATAAATGGTGATGTTCTCTAGGTCAGTCAACAAAACCACCTGAGCTCAGTTCAACACAACCTCGCTCAAGTTACGAGATTTGACCGGGGACATCTTTTTCAACTAACTAATTTTAAAGTTGAATGGTTAACGAATCCAGGACTTAACTTAGCGAGAGACATTTTCCACTTTACACGATCCATGTGATGTTCTGGTGAACCAACAACATGGCTAACACACACGTAAACATACGAATATATTTCGAACAAGTCGAAAGCGATTTCCAGCAGGTTGATCATTTTAGAGACCAACAAATTGGAAATCGACTTCCCAAATGCTGGTGACGCGTGTCAGCAGGATAGCAATGGTAAGTGCCAGAAATAGTTTAAATAGTTAAAATTTAAAGATTTCTCGACCTGTTCCGATATATTTAGGAATGTTCACCCAAAGGCAGAGAGAGAGACGCCAACAAACTTGACTCGTATTCCGCGAGAATCTTCGACTCCCGTCGTCGGCACCAACACCCCCCACACTAGTTTTGGCAACATTTCCTCTCACGAAAGAGTCTCGTCTCTACGTCACACTTCCTGTCCACCAACAGACTCGGTCGAGTTGCCCGGAACACGGCTCAACCAATCAAATGGTGACGTCCGGCCGCTGACATTTAGACATCGACTTGGTATTGGTGCGACGTCACCGTCCAACTGGTTGAGCGACACGACCCCACCCGTCATCAACGTTTACCATGACTGAAGCCACCGTGGTGCTGCTGGTGGCCTATCGTTTCTCCTAGGCCGATTTGTCACTCTCCTCCTCCGAGTCGTCGTCGTCGTCGTGGTGATGAGTAAGCTTCTTGGGCGTGTCGGCTCGCAGGTGAGGAACCAGACTCTGCACGCGGTCCAGCACCGGACGCTGACTGCTGCCCATGCTGGAGACGGAGGAGGCGAAGGGTGAGCGAGCGGTGGTCGGAGTCTCCGGTTCGCCATCCTGCGTGGCGTCGTTTCGTGAACGCGTGGCCAGCGGACTCTCCAGCACGAAGGACTGCTCGTGGCCCACCGTTGACTCGTGTGGCATCTGGCCGCAAAAGTCGGAAGACTCAATTCAATACGCTACAATTTGTTATCGGCCAATCGCGTCCACAGTTAAGCATTACATTTTGAGACAACTTTTCCAGCTGAAAACAGTAGAACTCACCAGCATGGCGGGTGCCCTGAACATGTAGCTGAACGGATAATAAATGAGATTGAGAAATGTGCTGGCGTAGAGATCGGCGTAGCGCATCACTTGGCTAGCGAAGAACGTCTGTCTCGAACCTGAACGAATGGAAGAACACGTCAAACTTCAACTTTTCTAGTGACTTTGACAAGACATGTAATGAAATATAAGCGAGTTTCAATTTATGTACGAGACATTTCCTCGGAATTAGCGATAAAGTCGTTATCCTAGCAACTGACCCGCTCGGAAAAGACTTCCCAAAATGCCGTAAGACATGTCCATCTTGTGAGTTACTTCCTAACAATGAAATAAGACAAATATTATAAATTAGTGGCAAATCTTAAAAACTCTAGGAATGCATTATAAAATAGTCGCTAGCGTATCAAGAGAGTATCAGTAAAATCTTACGCCAATGTCAGCCCTGATTTGACTGATGTCTGGTTTGAAATCGCAACTGCTGTCCATGTTCCTTAAAAAAATAATAAAAAGCAAAATGTAATTCTTTCAGTAATTATTGCCAGGAGGTTGGAGGTGCGGAGGTGGTGGTCACTCACTTGTACATGTCTCCGAGCGTGGAGTCCAGTTGTTGTAGCTGCGAGAAGATCTGACACTTGTCCGTCCACACGTGCAGCTCGTGGTTGAGCTCGGGCACGATGAGGAAAGTGCGCCAACCGCGGATCTTCTTGGACTTGAGGATATCGCCGAATATGTGATCGCCAATATACAACACGTCCTTGCCCTTGGCACCAATCAGATCGGTGAACACATCGCAGTTGCCTTTTGGCCAGAAATAAATGGACAAAGCGGAAAAACCAGATAAAACAAACATAGGGGAAGCAATCGATCGAATCAAACACGAATAGATATTAAGTACTGCCCACAAGCAACAGAACCGGAAGTGCTTACCACCCGAATAGACTTGTCCAGGCTGAAGGGGACCGGTGTGCGAGCCGATCATCAGCGCTCCCGTTTCCTAGAAGGGGGAAGTACAAGAAGAGCTGGATGACACAACAGGAACACACGCTCGTTGGCTCGACATTTTTGAATCAACCTTTGGTGACATTTGGTGATCGCGGTATTCCAGCAGACAAGTCTGCGTTCGAGTATTTGTGGTGAATATTCACTTGTGTTCGTGTGTGGTGGAGGAGATGCTGACGTCACTCACCGAGTTCACTTGCCTCAGAATGGTGCCCTCGCTAAAGAAGAGCGGTTTGGCCGAATCGACGACCACGTAGTCGAAGTAGTCGCGCCAGGTGTGCTGCGTTTTGCCAGACTGTCCACGAAAAATAAAGGCACGAAAGATTGAGATCAGTTTGGAATCTACACCAGGAATCAAGGACACCATGAAAAGGAATGAGTGGGTTTCACGAGACAGTTATTTTACTCGTAATTAAACACAAATATCAGTCTCACCTCGCTCGGCTCAACGTCCAGTAAATAGGACATAATTTTCTGAAAAAGAAAATACAATTGTCACTCAATTATATCTCAGCAGAACCTTCAGCAAACACCCAAACAATCTCCCAATCAAATATCACCAACAAGACGAACAACAGATTTGTTAAAAGGAGTCGACTGACCTCTGTGTAGTAGAACTCGCTGTTGGTCAATAGGAACGTAATTTGTCCGTGTTTCTTCATCCTGTCAGCGGATAGAGCACATCGAATAACGGCACAATGAGAAAGATTCATTATCGATGTGCAGTGGGGACAAGCCGAGCGACGACGATTACTCACTTACCGCTGTAAAAGCATTCGAAGCCGTTCATCTTTGTGGACGTACAGGTCGGGATTATTGATGGTCTCCTGTTTCAGAGAACCCTAAAAATAAACAGAAAATAATCATATGTCTGGATGCTTCCCACTTCAGTGAAACTGAATTGAAAATGCATCCAGGTAACAATACGAAGATATATTTTATTTGCTCACCTTGAGGTGGACCCAGTCGACGGCTGAGCGCACATCTTGCCAGATTGAGCGAAATGACATCATGAGGTGTCCACGCATCACGCCTGTTAGGTTCCTGCGACAACGAAGAAAGGGGAAACAATTAGTGAATGGAGAACTGGAGTGCCCTCGAATATTGCAACTGCAGAGTAATGTCTGAAAAAAATTGTATGTAAGAAAAATACAACTGCAATTCAAACAAAATGTTATGGAGCATCTTGATAGAGACAATGTCCTTAATGATGCGCAACATGGATTTATGAAGGGACGTTCTTGTGAATCACAGCTTCACCTTCTCACCCATGACCTTCAGAAATCCTTTGGATGGACGAATACAGCAAGATATTTTTTTCGCAAAGCTTTTGACAGTCCCTTGAGAACACTGTAATAGTAATAAGATTAGAAATGTGTACTCACTTGGTGTACTGTTCGGAATTGGTGAAGAAGTCGACTAGGCAGGCGAGCAAATAGGTCTCTGGCAGATTGAAAAGAGTGTTCAACACGTAGACACGAGATTCGTCCAGGTGAAGAAATTTGTTGGGATAAATGGCGTAGATTTCAAATCTGCTCAGAATCAATAAAAAGGTGAGAAAGTTAGGAGACGCGTCCAGCATCACGATAAAGTACACAATTCAGTCACATTGTAATTGTGTCTACTTACGTTTTGAGGAACTTGAATCCGTGAACACAAACCAGAATGTTGCCATAGGCGTCGACTTTCAACAGATTTCCGTACATGGTGTCAAACCACAGGCCGCTGTAAAGATAAAAAGACAACACAGAAGTGAAAATTCCTTCCAAGCCAACTTAAATAAACTACGACCAAAAATTCGCAATTTAAACATCAGCTCACCGAATGGGAAAGGTGGGATCGTATTCGAAGTCTCGCAGTTCGACCGGATATCCGATGGAGATGAGTCTCTCGACGATTCGGCGAAAGGCCAGCGACTCGTAGGCAGGTGATTTGTACACTAGGACCAACAAAAGATATATTACGGACGACCAACGAGGGAGGCTGACCACGTCCTGGTCACTCGCGATTAATTCTCACCCGCCAACGTGTAGTCCATGTCGAAACCGAAGAATTTGATCTTGTCCAAGTGAAGGCTGCGATTGGTGAAAATTCTGTCCAAAAACCAAACAATGATCATGACAATGACAAGGGTCATGACACAAGCTATGCTTTCTCCTCGGATAACCTCTCGAGAACTAATCAACGACTCGAGAATGTTCTAAAATATTTTTAGAGACACACAGAGAACCAACCATGGAGTTAAATTAATTCTACACATTCAACAAGCACTAAATTGATTAGTGTTGGCAGGATTATGCAATTAGAATAAAAACACAGGACTCAACTAGGTTTGCTCATCGGCTAGTAAATATTAATTTGTCCAGTTAGCAAAACGAAACCTTAAAGAATGAAACTCTACAACGGTTTCGAACCTTAGTCCTTCTAATTGTAACATTCCTTCACTGTTGTAATTACGCATAATTCCTTGTTCTCACTAAGTATTAAGGAATAATGTGTGCCGAGGAATATTTTCCCAGTTTTAAATTTACGCTCGTTTCAATATCTCATTGCTCAGTAGTTTGGTTGGGGAGAACGAGACGAACGCTGTTACAAACAGAGGTCAAAGTTCAACTGCGATAGTCAACGCGATAATTCGATTAAAGATCAACTACTCTGTTTCGCAACAACCGACAGCACTGCGTCCACGTTTGGATGTCACGAGAGTGAGCAGCAGTCCTGAACTAGGAACCAGGAGCAGGTCATCCCACCGTCCCTTCCGCCGCATTGGCCGCGTCCAGATAAATAAATAAGAGACATGGTGACTTGGTCAAACCTGGAGGAAGCTTGTCGTGACTCCCCGGTGTCGCACATGAACGTCTGCAAGGTGCGGCTGGGACGTCACCAAGTGTTGGGAGATCAAAGAGAGAGAGAAGAGAAGAGAACACACGAAATTAAGACAGGGATGGTTGAGGACACCACTGCCTCCTCCACTGTCAGGACATTAGTTGTGGCGAACAGCGAAGCAGACACGATGATCTATAACCAACATTGCTAAACACATGTAATGAGTTGTACTGAGAGACTACAGGTGCGAAAGACAGGTGACAACACATCAAGATGGATCATGTTGTTGGATTCGGCGAGGTTCTGACGAAGACTGTGAGATACTTTAAGGAAATGTAACATAAAACAGTGGATAAAAACGTCGGATAACAACACAACTGCGATCTAGTATTTGCATAATATTCATCCAGGAATGCAAAGTGATACAATATATTTTAAGAGCGAATGTATGTCATCAGAACGCAATAACTTTTTTCTTAAATAATTAGAAATGATAACAATTTAGTAGTTCAATTTCGAAGCGCTTGACAGACCTTGACCAGTTTTGTTTTTTTAGTTCTTAACAAGTTGGGCAATCATTTTTTGTTTTTATGATGATTTGACAAAGGTCAGTGGCGTGATAAATCGATTCGACGATCGACAAAATTAAGACATTTCTTATAGACGTAGCTAACGCGTAAACATGTACTCGACAAAACAGGTATGACGAAATAAAAATAAAAGCAAATTTCAGATACGAGAACTGAACTTGAAATTGTTGATAAGTGATGTGGGTGGAGTCGAGATTCGCCCAACTGAAGTGGACTCGGAAACTCAATTAATATTTGTTATTTAAAAAAAGAGGGTCGACCTTTGATCCGGAGACACTTCCCCGCACACGAACACAACACTCCCTTTCAGGGATCGAGATCCCGGAAAGGACAAAGTCCACCTGACTCGTGTCGTCTTCAGCACAAAGCTAAAAACCTCATTAACGAATCAAGGACGTCGACATCAATTTTTTTTAAATTCCACAGCAATTTTTGCTCCTCAACGTCATGACGTCATGAGCAGTTAACATTTCACATCATTTCAATTAAAATCGATGAACTTGAGACTAGTCCACTCTGCAGGGGAAATACACTTTAAACTTAGACCCAGCTTCCCCCAAATTCCATTCTGATCCACCCCCAATGTCACCTGGGATTAGCAAAAAAACTGAGGACTCCATTTCTCATCCCTCAGGATGATTCTGGCGCTGATCCAGACTCTTGACTCCCGAATACACGAGTAAGGAATATTATTTTAGCAGAGAGTGGGAAAGGGGAATGTGAAAAATTACCTCATAATTTCGAGAGATGTTGTGGATGCAAAAACGATGTCACCTCGGAACAGGGGCGAGCTTCTCTTCACTCACCCAGGTGGATATAAATATAGGATTATTTTGCCCCAAAAAGCGCCAGCGTCAATAAAAGTGCAGCGTCTCTCGGCAGATCTATTTGCATGCGCCCAACACGTACTTTTTTTTGGCAACAGATCGAGGTCACACCGGGAAGAAAAACACTTGTGACGTCACTCGATCATCGCACGAAAACTTCCCCCCAAACGCACACGGTGTTTTTGTTTTTCTGGAAAATGGACGCGAAAATTTTCAAACATGTTAACTGGTTGGAAATCATTTCAATTATGTTCTCAATTTTGTTAAGCGAGAAATTTTAAATATAGTATTAAGTTGAAAACGAGCTTTTCATTTTTTTAAAATATAACTAGGTCACCCGGCTTTGCCTGGGTTTCGGTGGTGTCTCGGTGTCTCGGTGGTCTCGGTGTGTATGGGGTCTCGGTGGTGTAATGGTTAGCGTGTCGAGCTGTTATTCCCGAGATCGTGGGTTCGATTCCCGGCCGAGACCTCTGGAATTTT
>JAQGBY010006769.1:0-12637 GCA_034698785.1 Mycogona germanica | reverse complement strand
TGGTCGTTTGACCCCCGCCATAGGCCCCTCTCTTGGGGGCTGCTTGCGGGTAATAATTGTAATTGTAATTGTAATTAGTACTCTGTAAAATCCAAAAAACAAAATTGTACTCTTGTGTATCCATCCAATCCTCAATGCGGCTCGCGGATTGTATGCCCTCTGGCGATGTTCCAGAGAATCAAATCAGTTGGAACTCTGTTTAGTTATGAGATTCACGAACAGAGCACGATTTAATTTTTTATTTTTCTGATTTTTCGACGAAAGTGTCACCTGTCCTAGGACGAAATGGGCGCCACATAGTAGTAAAGTTGCAGAGCTGCTTTTGCAGTAGGTAGTGCTTGATTTCATGCAGTTCTCAGGTGGATTTGTAACCAGTAATTTCATACTTTTGTGGATATATGTGTTTGTAGGCCTTAAAAGTGTTTCCTGTTTTCTTTATTTCATCATTCATAAACCCCAATTTGAGAAACATTATTTGGTGGGAACTGGTGGTCAACATATTCATTCATTCATGTACGAGAGTATAAATTCACTGATTATCATTTATTTCTTTTTATAGCCAAACGATTTAACGTTAACTATGTTTTTTTTTAGCCTGAGAGGCTTCGGACAGGGACGTTTTTTTTTTGTTGTGTTCTGACAGTATTCAGACACGGCCCCTGCGATTGTATCTTTGTGTATATTCTTTTATGAAATTGAGCAGTACATCCGATATATTGTTTTAACCTTTTTTTACATCTTGTATAATGTAATGGGTAATGATATTCTCTTGTGGACAGTGTCTCTATTCATGGTATCGTTCTTGCGTGGCTTCTTTTAGGTGATGATGCCCCAATTTAACTTCAAGTCTCGCGGCTTGAACTCTTTGTCTCGCGTTTCAACTTTAAGATCTGGATTTCTTCTTTTAAAAGCTGGTTTGGTAGCGTCGGACATGTTGGTACTAATTTGTGAAATGGAAAAGACAATTTGATCTTTGGCATTTTATTATATTCGTTCGCATCGAGCGCACTGTCCGCGGCATGTCTGACAGAAGAGACGTTCTATCGAACGATTGAACTGACAATGGATCAGAGAGCACAAAAACGTTGAGCCAAACAATTGACTTGTGCATTTGCGGCGCTATATTCTCTTCAGACGTGTACCAGATTATCAAGGACAAAATTAGAATCATAATTAATATATATATAATGTCTAAACTCGGCAGACCGGTAATAGAAGAAAGAAGTTCGACTAACAGAAAAAACGACCCTCAGATTTATAGAAGGACCTCCTAAGACCCACCTAAAACGTCTTCGAGCAGCGCTACTCTTTTCTCTTTACAAATTGAGTTCAAGGTTGTCTATTGACTATTGTTCAAAAAGGGGGTTCCACTCATGACGATACTATCCTGGGTCTCGTCTCGGGTATAGGCATAGGTTGAAAAACATCTCAAGATTTCAGGGCATTCATTGATTGAGGCGACGAGACCAGCACTTTGACGTCAGGTCTCGACGAAGTCTCGACAATATCAAATTGTCTTCGCCTCCACTGAGAAAATCAATGCTCTTTGCAGTTCAACAGTGGATCTCTTGTCATAGATAGGGATCTTTACCGTTTCCCTGATATCGTGCAGACACGGGGTCACACAACGCGTGTAGGTTCGCGCGGCGAGCTCGTTCTCAAGTACGCACTTGAATACGTGCACGGGGTCCCAGGAGATTTTGCCACGGCACGCTAAAAGCCAGGTGAAATTTCGATGTATATCCCTAGTCTACACAGATAAGAAACTGTCAAATCATGCGATCGTTTGATGTACTGTATAGTATTTCTTTTTCGGGTCTGACCGGCGGCAGCTGCTGCAGTTTGTTGGGAGGAGACTGGCGCGCGCCAAACTGCTTTTTATCCTCGTCAGATCCGACACTAATTTATTGCATTTCCTATTGATCCTCCTCAGACCTCTTGAATCCACCAAGCGCGGACTTCGACGATGAGAATAAGTTGCTGCTGAATAAGGTAAAACGAATTTTGGTTCTCCATTGGCAATCCATTATTCAACCATTCGTTTGTCGCTAATCCAGTTCGAACTTGGCTCCACCGTCAAATAATAAAAATTAAACCGAATAATAAAATAAACGTGGTATCGTTTTGGGGACGTAACGCCTGTAGTGCGGTTGACTACAGTTGATTGGAAATAAAAAATAAATAAATAAAAGAGATCTCAGGAAGATATAAAAGACTGAAACTGGAAAAACCGCTCTCAGGCCACTTTCTTTGAGCATTATTAACATTCTATGTTCTATCGCGTGTCCGATTATGAAATTTTTCGACCAATTATGTGACTTGCGGTCACAGTAATTGCGGCTTCGACAAAATTGCGAATTGTGTTGTATAACGTCTCGCTGAAGATCCGGACAGCTGCAAACTGTAGCTCGGTGAATTCAACGACATTGGAAGTTGTCGGTCTGCAATCGGTAAAGCGACATCTGGTGGGAATTCCGGCAAGCATACACCAAGGCATTATCAAAATCAGGAGATGAATCCTGATTTTGATTATTGGAAAGGGTGTGGATGGTGGTAGAGTACTGAGTCCAGGAGTACTACGGTACAGAAAATCCTGTAGTGCAGTTGACCACAGTGAATTAAAAAAAAAACTATTACTTAATTGTGGTTGAGGTCGTTGTGTCTTGAGGCACCCGCTGACAACGTGAGGGTTGCAACAGTTGCTCGCCAGAGGTGTTGCTGTCTTGCAATCCACCACTTAGCGAATACTCCATGCAGACGCCTTCTCCCATAGGTTAGCTGCTTCTATCCGTCATTTCGTTCCTCGTTTTGCAGCTCCTGACGTGTAAAGACAATCTTCCTCCCCCCATGAGTCCGTACTATAAATAATATAAGAGTAGGATAAAATCCCTATTTTTTTCCTCTTTCTATCGATGACCGGTTGACAGCCTTGATGCCCTTTTGGATTCTGACAGGAGGGGAGAAAAAAATGGCCCTGCTCTTAAAAGCCCAGAAGATATTTGATACTAATCCTTAACGGACGTGCATCCATGTATGCAGGGAGCCTTTTTAGTTTGGACTGCCGAATAAAAATGATCCTGGTTAGCAGCTCACCCAAGCCGAAAACGCTCCCATTCATAATGGGAGGGAGAACCTACCATTTTTGCTTGTGTTCTGATTTCTATTGCCACTATGTCCTCCTGAAACCCAAACCGGCACGGGCAGGATTATCCAGATTGTCTCTTCCAAATTTTTAGTAAACATGCTCCTAAGCGGGAAGAATTTATTAAAAAAAAAATTCGTGCATATTCAGAACAATGTGACCCATAACGTGGTTAAAAGTCCGGCAGATGAGAACTTGCTTTCCAATGTGGACACTGCGTCTCAGTCCGGGTGTCTTGCTGGGGGTCTTCCGGTGATCGCGGGTTCGATTCCCGACCGAGACTCGTAATTTTTCAGTCGAGAGAAATTCCTAAGCACCCCTTTCTTCGGAATGGAAGTAAAGCCGTGGGACCAGAGTCTGTACGATTTCAGGCACACGTTAAAGATCCCTATACCTAGATAGCTTATGCTGAGTCTGGGTTAGGCGAAATTACCAGGTCACCTCCTTTTAGGTTTTTAGGATGAACACCCTGGTGGACACCCTGGTGGTCCTTAACAAATATAGTGTTAGAATCGAGGAAAGGGGAGAACAGGATAGGGGGAACAGAACATGTTCGGAGAAATATTTAATAAATTGCTCGCATTTTTTCTTGTGCTAAACTGTCGTTTCGCCTTGTTGGGATAAATTGTTATCGCGGATACTATTTTTACTCATGTCCTCCTGCTTCTCATTTCCCGCCTATTCCTGAATGTTCGAGAACATTTCCCAGAGGTTATCTAAATATGTCTACCCCAAATCGTTGATTCCCGAATATTGGGGGACATTTTGGTCGACCGTTGGTTCCAGGAGGATGTGGGCAGACTAGCCGGCAGTTCCGACGAATTTCATACTCGAGCATCTGTCAGAACAACCCGGAGCATAACTTAAATCAGGTTATTCCCTCCCGCTTTCATATACCCACTGGAACTTCTTATTCCCCTCCAAATTATTGCTATAAAACATTGCTGCATGTCATTGTCAACGCCATTGTGACTGTCTATTTCTGACTGTATGCTTGATAAATCAGTGTACTGGATGTTTATTGGATACTTAGGACGGTTGAATCACTAAAAGATTCAACCGCCACCAGCGACACAAAAGTTGGCAGTAATCGTATTGGCCAATTATTTTCTCTTTTTTCACACGGGAGGTGGATGCATTGAAAAATTTGAGAATTGGAGAACTTAAGAATCACTGAATGGATTGAATTGGAAAACTTAAAAATCACTGAAGCAAAGTAACGCTTTTAAAAGTAACGCTCCCAGTTGTTATTCGGATTGCCTGAAGGTTTTTCAGTATTTTTGAAGTCAGGAAATATTTCCATATAAATTTATATTATTATTATAAAAGTTTTTGTGAATATTTGTATGAAGAAGGATTGAAGTGAAGTCAAACGTTTCCGCCGCAAGGTATTTAAGCCGTTTTACGAACGAGTAAAATTTAAAATTTGTCCGGTAATTAATTATACCTACAAATTCTAACGATACGTTGCATCCTTGTGCAGCTTTTAAAACTTAGAAAGACCAAAAAAAGAAAAAAATGGAAAGAAAAAATGTAGATTGAGAGAAAGAATGCATCATTGACATGGAATAATTGTTTGTAGCGTGCATGTTCTAAAAGAATAACGATATGTTCCGAATGTTAGAGGATTTAATGCTTTTCGAAAGAGGTTACGAATTAGCTCCCACAAATGCAATCGATTAAACATTATAGTAACCTCGAAAAACGTGATCAATTAAATTAGCAGAGTCGAATTGCTGTTTCCCGGTGCAAATTTACCCTCGACTGTACATGTAAGTAACGACGTTGTTCTTCGTCAGACAATGTACAATTCGTACGAAATATTCACTCGAAGGGGGGAGATGGGAATTAGAACGACTTCGAAAACTCGATGGTTGCTGAGCCGGACGGACGATCAATGCCGTTTCTGTGGCATCCACCCCCGTCAATCCCCCCCCCTCATCCTCCTCCTTTCCCCCTCCGGGCCATCCCCCTATATACGGCTTCGTCCCGACGTGTGCCCCCCTTCGACAGTGCGATCTTGACACGATCACGTACTGAGTACGCGTGGTGCCGTTTGTTCTAGATGATGCACTCACGTTCCAAACTCCTGATTCTCATCCTCCAAAGGCGAGAGAACGCAGACAGCTATCTTATTTGTCTAAATGCCAAGGACACTGGGTCTCAGGACGGTATTTTCCTTGAAGGTAGGGAGTGGGGGTATGATTGAAAAGCGAGAACGGAAATCTGAACCCCAGATTTGTCTTCGGCTGGCGACGAATGAATGCTTGCACGTAGCACACCAGAGGGCGCCACGGAAAATACCAGGTCGTGATCCCGGCGAACGAAGTGTCAGGCTTTGAATTCAAATTATTGTAATTTTTATTGATTATTGCAGATATTGTTATTTGTTGGACTAAAAGTTCGATTAAAAGTTTATTTATCATGCATTTTACGCATAATCTCTATTCAAAATGTATTTTTAAGTAGGCAGGTGGCGCTACGCTAAACGGTTCTGCATAGTTTCAATTTTCTTACATATTTTTTTTTTTAATTTACTGAAGTGCGGACACAACAGGAAGATTCTGTACCCCTTTCGGTGCTTAGGCACTATGTGAGAGGCACATTTTCACCAGTACCCCGAGCCGAGAATCGAACCCGGGACCACCGAACCACAGTCCGTCGCTTAACCAACTGCGCTACGACGGGTCGTTTTATTGCTAATGGTTTTTTTGTTTGTATTGCTTATGGAGTATTTTATTGCTCTGATGTCCATGTCGGATTCCATTCCTACACCCTGTCAATTGACCACAACAAATCCGCAATGGACAAATTAACTTAGCATAGTGAAGCATAATTAATGACTTTGACAATTATTCATTAGGAGATTGGAGGACGATATGTGTCCACAAATAGGGCAGAAGCATCTCGGTGGACTCATTACAATCGCTTATGCTCCAATGCGATTTAAATCATTTTTAGGCACCGAATGGTTCGAAATCCAATATCACATCCATCCAGTCCATACAAGTACGAGTTTAATTTGCGAACCTTTTTCCGGGCTCGAATACGATCCTTCGATCTTTCGATCCGTGGGCAGAAAAGAATTGATTAAAATGTGATTTAAATCATTTTAGGAAACGAATAGTTAGCAACGCCTCTGCCGTGAAACCTAACATCACATCCAACCGAATATGTAAAATGAGGGAATCTTTTTACGGGCTCGAACCCATCAGCGTTCGAACCGTGGGCAGATCCGCAAACCACTAGAACAACCGAAGCTCAATTTTAATCCAACCGTTTCATTTCTTTTTTTAAATTGGGGGAATACTTAAGAGCTGAAGAGTGAGGGTCTCCCCCGTTTTAAAAGCGACATTCGAGTTGACAGAAAACTTTAATGAAAACTTCCCTCAACGGAATAACCGCTCTTTTGTGCTCCTGAGATCCGAGTTCACCCTCAGCATTTTTAATGGTATTTATTTTGAGCAAAGGCAATAATAGTTAAAAAAATATTCGAAGAACTTTTTTCTTACGTTTTAGTCAAATTCTAAGAAGATCCCAAAATATTGCTCTACTGATGATTGATTGTGTTTGGGCAAGATTAAAAAAGATTGCAGTATCACCTTGTGAAAATGCGAATGGGATCCCAGGAGTGAAGTTTCGAAAGTGAATCTCGGATGAACTGTTCCGCAACCCGGGCTCGCATCCCCTGGTTCCCCTCTTACACACACACAGGGAGAATACATTTCAGTATCTGGGAGTGGGGTACGGGCCATTGTTGTAACGGTGGTCGGAGGGCTGTTCGGCCCCTCGAGTGCCATCACCACCCCCATTTTTCCCGACGGCGGTGGCCAGGGAGACGGTACGCTGAATCACCGCCTAAATATGCGCACGCACGCATTTTTCCCTCGACCGTCGCCGGGTCTGTTGTCCCCCCCCCCACACACACGTACCCACCGTTCTTCCAATAATCATAATTCGGTGAGAGGACGCGTGTCAGCGTGAATTCCCCGCGACGGCGGTCGAGCCCGGGACAGGCGCTCCACCCGCGCGCCCCCGGAGCTCGCGGATTTTCTATTTCCCACACTCAGGCATTCGAGGTCTTGAAATAAGGGTATGGACCGGCCGCACTTGCCGTACTATCCCGATTGCGATGCGAGCCAGGTGGCGTTAGTGTCTAGTTGAGACTCTCCCTTCGGCATTAGACCTGTCGCCACCTACCGGCGAACGTTTGGCAAAAGCACAACATTTATTTGGTTCGAAATTTATATTCAGTCGTCAATGTCGTTTTTTGTTGTCATTGTGAATGGTCAGTCTTCGGGTTGAAAGGTCACGGTTCGTCTTGGTTCGTTCATCAAGCATTACTCGTAGTTTTTTATTATGGCGGAAACGCTGATTAAATCCAATCACAAAATGTTGCTATTCGAAAATGAAAAATGAAAATTATTTTGATTGCGCAAGAAAGACAAAAAATATTCAAGAATTTATACTTTCGAATTCAATTTCGTTAATTAAAGAAACTAGTGGTGAGCTTTCAAAGTACTTACTATATTTCTTTTCATCAAGTTCCCCCTACGACAGTTGAGGAAACTTCCCTGCACAGCGCTCGTGTATTGTGTGGTTGCTCCCTTCCGACAAAACCGCGACGAAACTGAGCTCGGCGCGCGATTCCTTGAGAGCCTCGATTCTTTTGCCGAAAAGTGTCCACAATTTTCCGCGAGACCGGCAAATTCTGAAGCCGACTTTGCTCGTCTGATTTCCGGTCCACGAAGGCTTAACAATAGCAATAAATAAAAATAAATAAACCGATAAAAAATAATAATGAATATCAGATATACTCTATTTAGTAAGCTAATGAAACAATTTTTGTGTATTTTTTGTCACTATTGATTGCATTAGAACAATAATTTTCACCTGATTATTGTGATATCCGTTTTTTATATATGTGATTATTTTGAATCGTTTTGATTTATTAAACTTTTTTGGGCTGTTCACCCACAGTTTAATTTTATCTCGATTGTCGCCGGTTTATTTGGTGAGTCCAGCATCATGCTCTCATGTTTCCAATAATTATAAATAAACCGTTGTTGGTTCCATTTTTGTCTTTTTACAATATTGAAAAATTATGTTGCATTTTGAAACTATTTTTTTATTTCAAATTTCTTTAGAAAAACAAAAAATTCTGATTCTGAAGACACAAAGTTCTCTCATTTTTTTGGCGATGGCTGCTAGCACAGCTTCTAGACTGCGGACAAAATCCGATTCTCCCAATTCATCCTCAATCCTCAGCCCAATTTTTTTTCTTTCCACGGGCCGACCTTCCTTGTACACCCTCCTCCGCCCCCACTTCTCCCCAACGCTCGCTCGCTCTCTCTCTCTCTCTCTCGATCAGTTAATCTCCCACGACTGCAACAGCTATGTACCTCCCATTATAAATACAACGTGCATTTATCCCCTCCCCCGCCTCTCTTTCACCCTTCACGGGTTATCCCCACTCCTTCCACAATAGTACGCCCCCGCCCCACACAACCGAGTCCCTCCACCCTCTCCTCCTCCTCCTCCTTCTTCATTCGGTTTTATCATACCGCAGTTCCATTTACGAACTCTTCTGTCCTAGACAGACAGATCTCTCCTGTCATTAAACGCTGACGCAAAGTACTCGCAATTGCACAAAAAAAGTTTGGTGGTAGGTTGGTTGGTTGATCGATCTAAAATCAACGACCGATTTCCTACAGAGCGTCTCGACTGTGGAATAAATCCCCAAGCCTGGGTTATACGTTCCACAAACGAGAAAAATGAAACTGGAATCAACATCATTGACAGAATCAGCATTTCGTTCGATAGACCGATGGTTTGTTGCCATTGGAAAACACTGTGTAAAAAGTTATATCGCATCATTAAATTGAATCGAATGTTCTATACTGTAAATTGCCTGACTAAGGTTGTTTGACACGAGTTCTAGGCAATGGTAAGGTCCCTGATGCGCCGTGAAATTAAATTTTATTTAGCAGAGATCTGCGTGGTTATCCCCCCCCCTTCCTCCACTCTATACCTCGCTCTTACCCCTTTCCCCTTTCTGTGCAGCCCCTGCCATGTCTGTGTACTGTTTGCTTACCCACTTTATTTGAATATCAGCTTTGTAAATGCTGGCAAGAAATTAGAATGCTTATCTGTAAATTTCATGCCCTGCCATGATGATGCGAATGGATGATCAAAGAAGGGGGAATCACAAAGGCAGAAA
Organism: Mycogona germanica; assembly: GCA_034698785.1. Classification (NCBI taxonomy): domain Eukaryota; kingdom Metazoa; phylum Arthropoda; class Diplopoda; order Chordeumatida; family Chordeumatidae; genus Mycogona; species Mycogona germanica. The sequence goes on along the minus strand of JAQGBY010006769.1, from coordinate 3,275 downwards.
CCCTGAGCTCAACTCTTTTGCTCGATCGATCTTTGGTATTTAAAAATTTAGTTTTTAGAAGCACAGGTAATCTTATTTAATTTTTTATTTTAATAATGTATTCCTCTCAGAAAGACTGCCTATGCGTATTAACAAATATGCCAGCAAATAAAATGGTGGCTATTTTTTAGTGAAAGTATTCTGCTCGAGTCAAGTGGATAATTACACCCCTGATCACTTTAGAGCGCCACCCAGCGGCAACCATTGACACGAAATGGCCCACAAACTCTTGATATCACGTCAATTCAAATTCCACTACCAATATGTGGCTTGACTTGTTCCAGGTTAACCGTTATCGACCGCTGCACACATTTATAGCATTTGCCCAAAAATTGATTCGCTTAAATCAATACAAGGTTCCGAGATAAAAATGTCAATGTTTTGAGACGGTTCACAAACATGGCTGCCCCGCTTCGCTTATTAGCGAAGCTGTTCTGATATTGGAACGGAAATTGAAAAATTTCTATGTTCATGATATTCCATTTTATCCTTCTGAGACCTTTTAGTTGATCCGAGAACTGTCGATCCTTAATTTGGATTTGGACGGATGTAGTACTCAGTACATGTACATGTAATTTTGCATAAAAGGTGAGTCTGGAAATCGTTTAGCGGTTATATACAGATGTTGAATGAGAATTTCTCTCAATTAAGGGGCGTGTCCAATTTGCGATACGAATCTGGGAATGCTTGTGTGAACGGTGAGCAATCGTTGCCACAACTACACGTTCTTGACGGTGGCGTTTGCGACACATTTTGGCCCAATAACGTGGTATTTTCACATATTAAATTTCTGGAAAAAATATTTTTGCGTGCATGCAAAATGTCGAGGTGAGGGAGAGGGATGGGATGGGGGATGGGGGGGAGGTTGCCCGGAACACGCACGCTGACTAATCAACAATATTTCTTGGTATTTCGATTCTCGTGGACTGCCTTCCAAGAATAGCCGTTGCCAAACAAAAGTGGGTTGCGATTCTTGAGACCGTATCCCAAACCAGACACTTATTGATATAGAAACAAAAATTGGTTTCAGGCAATGTAGTCGGTCGCAGAGATCAACATTAAGTATTTGTCAAATGAGTAAAAAAAAATTGCTCTCTGATTTTTCCATATTTGGCTAATGTTCACTTTTGAAAACGTTGACCAGAATCCAGGTGGTCATGTGTCTGGAGGATATCCAGGCTTTTAAGTGCAGGCATCATCACTATGCATCAGAATTTCTGGGCAAATGGGTCAACTGTGCAGTTTTATGAGAAGTAGTACTTGGTATCATGCACCCGAGAGACACTGGAGTGAGTTGGTGAATCGAATCTGTTTAGACAAATAAAAAGCGATAAAATGTCAATAATATTATCTGGATTATATTATAGGATTATGCCGTTTCAGTACAATAAATCAATAAGAAAGAAATCTGATTTTGTATGCAAAGCAATTCTTTTTCTTTATCAGCTTCGTCGATCATTCTTGAACGAAAATTCGGACTATCTCAATTCTGGACTTCACGATTTATTTATTGTTCCTCGGGGCAATGACAGCAGTTGCTAGGGAAAAGTGATAGATGGGTTCCTCTGCAGGTGCCCTATCAGTAGTCTGGAAGGGCGAAAGAGTTCAGGGAGAGAAAGAGAGGCACTTATGGGTGCAAATGGGCTTGTCGCGACAATAGTGTGTGGCGACATCTACCGGTTAGACTCTTTTCTGTTCTATTTTTCAATACGTCAACCAAAATCACGCTTTTCATTTCGTTTCGTAAGAAAACGATGATCAGATATCGGCCAGTTCTTTTTGGACATTGGGTCACGCAGATTCAGCGCTCCTGGCGGTCATTTTCGTCACATTGCGACGAAGTGAAGCGTCGCCTTGGTGGCGCTGTAGGCTGACGGGAGGGAAAACGGTTGCCCAGTCGCCACCTAGGGACAATTTTTGTTGCCCATGCGCACCTATTCCCCGCTTTAGCCCAACCCTGCTGCTGCCCTGCGGTCTTTCGATTGTTACACGCGCCCGGCGCAATCGTCCGGACGTGACATTTATCTCCGGTGGCAACCGTTTTACTGCACACCTCCGTTTAAAGAGTTTGGCGAGTACGACATAATAGGCGTGGTCACGTGATTTAGACGCGTGTGAATCATCGGCGGCGGCGGCGGTGGTGGTGGTGGTGGTGGTGTGACGTCATGGTCGCCCAGGCAGCTGACAATGCTCCATCCATGAGGGATTTCTGGGAATCGCTGAATCGCCGCAGCAAGCTTTCGAGCCCAATTGTACGGTTGACAGGTCGCAGTGGTGCATGCAGATACGTTGACACAACCTATCTTGAATATTTATCAGGAAAAACCGTCATCACGGCAAACTGACAGAAAAACTGAAAATATCTGAATATCGTGAAACATAATTTCGGATAATTTACTATTTCTATAAGCAAAAATAATACATTTGTCATGCTTTTTTAAAGTTGCTTGCGACAAAATTGCTTGCGACGATAAAATAAAATTGTGATCCGTCACTTCAGTGAATTAAAAAAATAAAAAAATAAATAAAAATAATGAAAACGAGAAATATTTTATTTTATTATTACAATATATACCCACAAGCAGCCCCTTATGGGGCCTATGGCGGGGGATTATTCTACGTAACCTGGGCCCTTGGCAGTTAAAATAATTCCAGATTTCTGAATATTTGAAATGAATATCTATACTAAGCCAATAATGCCAATAACTTCTCCAAATAATGTCGGACAAAGTTGACTGTGGAGAAAAGATCTTTTGACATTAAAATAATTTGTTTTATCTCAATTACTTTCACTCAGATTCATCGGTCGCCAAAAAATAGTTGCCTTAACATTTTCTTTGCTACTACTGGTATCATCGTGTTTCTGTTTTTCGCACCCAGATCTAGTGAATTTGTATGTAAATAATAATAGCATTTCCCGATTGCCAAAGTATTTTTCAATTCAATTTCATTTTTATGTTTCAGAAATTAAGACAACAATAATATTTTGTTTTCGTTAATTGTCAATGGTTACATGGCACGCAAAATCTTCAATTTGTTTGGCACCATTGAAGTGTGACGTTTTTGCCGTCAAAAAAAGTCAATTGGTGTATTTCATGGTTCTACTGACAATTTTTTATTTTTTAATTCACTGAAGTGAAGAAGTCTGAAGAAGATTCTGTACCCCTTTCAGTGCTTAGGCACTATGTGAGAGGCACATTTTCATCAGTACCCCGGGATCGAATAATCGAGAGCCC
>JAQGBY010006768.1:0-12639 GCA_034698785.1 Mycogona germanica | reverse complement strand
AATGCTTAAGCACCATGAGGGGGACGTAAGGCCTGTAGTGCGGTTGGCTACAGTTGATTCAAAAAAAAAAAAAAAAAAATTGAAAATCATAATCCTAACCCTTTTACGATGGACTATTTAAGTCCACTAAGTAGCTTTGAAATAAAAATTATTAACGGAATTAATCTGAGGAATAGTAGAATGAACTAAAATAGTCCGACGGCATCTCAATGCGGCACCTCCAAAATAATGTTGATTCTGTTGTAAATCCTTTTCGACACATTATCAATTTGATTATTACCAATAGTCAAATTACATTTCTCTTGAAGCGATCAATTGGTGTGCCTATATACAAAAATGGAGATGTCAATCAAATTAATAACTATTGCCCAATAACGATTCAAATTCACTCAATTAAATATTACAGACATATATCAAGGACAATTACCTATACCTGTATGGAAGTAAATAATATTATTAGTAATAACCAATCCGGTTTTATGTCGTCAATGTCAATTCATAATCCATTGTTTCCTCTTCTTAAATTTGTAAACTTCTCACTTGATGAGTCATCTATACTCATTTCAATATTTCTTGATGTGCCCACATGATGTGTTTTAACTCATGCTAAATCTCTATTGATGAAAAAACTGTGGTGCTTAGGCACCCCGGGATCGAAATAATCGATCTCAGTCAGTTCTATGCACAATAAGAATGTATCTAATGCAAGATGTGGATCACATATTTCTAAATGTAAATATTTTTTATTTTTCATTGCAACCGAACCGCCAATTCCTGGACATCGAATGGATATCTAGGCTCCAGAACTTCTCGATACTGCCTTCGTTATCCTTCGAAAGCAGCCACTGTTCTTCTTGCACTGGTACCACCACTGCACCGTCCTGGTCTTCACCTGGTACCTGTATAGCCACGTGTCGTCGGCCGGTTCCATGTACGGCTCCATCAACTCTTTTGTCCACGCACTCATGTACTTTTACTATTCTCTGAAATCGCTCTCTATCCACGTTCCACGCCCGGTATCTATGGCACTTACCGCCATCCAGATCTCGCAGATGGCCGTCGGCTGCGTCACCAACTTGTACGTTTACCACGTGAAAAACCAGGGTATGTCGTGTCCAGTGACGTACACCGACATCACAGCCGCCTTTGTAATCTACGTCTCTTACTTCGTGCTCTTCATGTGGTACTTTTACAAGGCCTACATCGCCAAAGACGCGCTCATCATCAAGAAGTTCAAGGGACAGAAGATCGAATAGAAATGGCGGAACTCGCCGTTAGTGTGTGTGTGTTGTGGATAGGTGGGAAAAAAACTAAATTTGGCTTTTCGTTGGATGCCATTTTGGGAAGTGTTCACTGCTTGTGATGTCTTAATTTCTGTTGCGTTTAGAAAAGTAATTTTTCGTGCCTTGCCTGAAAGTGTTGATCTTTATCAAAAATAACAATTATAAGCGGTGGGAGGGTGAAGTAGCAAGCTGAATTAGTATTTCAAAGCCATGCTCTCACGCGCTCCTTAATTTCACCATGCTATATATTATATATATTTTGCAAGATAATGTAATTCCCATCAATCCTCTTAACTTCTTTCAGGAACAAAAATGAAGGACTCGACCTAAGTATTGCATTATCATGCATCACGGCATCAAACAAAATACCTTGATGAAAACTAATGAAATAAGGGATCATTCGTTTTCTTATATTTATATAAGTATCCCGTTTGATTTGAAAATATTGAAAACTTGTACTTATATTTTCAAGAATATGGAAAATGTTTTTTTGTAGATTTTGCAATTAACATGTAGAAAAAGATCGCAGTTGATTAGACGCCAAAAATGCCTTTAAGAAATAAGAAATTAACCGAAAACTTAAAAGATTCTTTGATTCGCAGTGGACATTGTAAAAATAAACAGACATGTCAAAATTCTATACTGCCGGACAGAAGAAACTTATCTTTCATTTTTCGAAATTAGTGTCAAACATAATTTCAGGCATTTGGAAGTGGCCATGTTTCCGTTGAAAAGATACAGACGAAGAGTAAAAGACAATATAGGCTTATTTAAATGTTTATAAAAGGTATTAACTAGCCCGATTCTGGAAAAGCAACTTGCTCGGAAATACAGAGGTTCTGTAAAAATATGGGGGTTGTCTCCGGGACAGCGCCGGTTGACTCCGGGACAGCGCCGGACGAAAAAAGACGACCAGAGTCGGCGAGAAACTAATAGAAAACAACTGAACTCCTTAGCGAATCGTATCCTTATCGAATAATAGAGTGTTTTCTATTATTATATTTGAGAGTTTCTCGCCGACTCTGTTCGTCTCTTTTCGTCCGGCGCTGTCCCGGAGACAACCCCCATGTTTTTATGTTATATATTCAAGACGACCCTTCTTCATTTTTATATTATTTCAAACGTCAGAGGTTCTGTATTGAATTTACGTTGCATCGTGCCATGATCCGTTGTAAGTTGTGACTGTGGTAACAGAGTCCCGTTTCTTGATGTGTGACAAAATACGCAATGAAAATAATGCTGCCAACGCATTAAAAACAATGTCCAACCACCTGACAAATTGGATGCTTTAAAGACTCATGAATCATACGGTTCCGATATTTATGGTATTGTTAATATTATGTAAAGAATTTCGCGGACTAGACATAGCACACTTGTCAAACCGATATAACCTTATCGTTACCATGTTCCTTGATATTGACCTCTTATACAGGGTGAACCTGAAAATATGGACCCCTTTTATTATTTTTAATAAGTCTGCCAAATATAGTCCGATTAAAATGAATTTTGAGCTTAAGAGAACTGCTAAAATTTCGTTCAGCTAAGATAAAAATGTGATGAAATACCTTCGACATAACAACAATTTTTATGTCAACTCGTAAAAACAATTTTTACGAGTTTCCAAATAATTAAAGATGTATTTTAAGCGAATTTGAAGAATCTTTAGCGAAAGATAAACAAATTATCCGAGACTGTCTACCTTCGTGAATCGTCTGAACGACAACAGTTTTTTAATTTTTTTTATATTTCAAATTGTTGAATTGATTTGAACAATGACAATAAAACCTCACACCTCGGCTAACAGAGGCAGTTGGAACGAGGTTGTACATTTTACCAATAGATGGTTTAATCCCTTCTACAACAAGAAGGTTACATCAAATGTTTACAGATGAGGCATTTGACGTCCGGTCCTTTTCCGGATCCTTTGTTCGGAAACTCCTTAAGAAGGCTTCACAGTTTGTTGTTATGTCGCATTTTTATTTTAGGTAAATGGTATTTTTGCATCCGAGTGGGGAAAACGCGCTACACAGTTGCACATTGCAGAAGTAATCGGCAATCGACAAGCGCCACCGGCAAGGCGCAATATTAGTAGTGTGAAATTTGAAAATTGAAATTTGAGTCTCGGAATTCAAAAGGGGAAACAGTTGTCTTAATTATGCTTAAGTTTCATAATAATCGGTCTATTTTTAGTCGACTTATTTAAAATAATAAAAGGGGTCCATAGTTTTAGGTACACCCTGTATCCTGTACATAATTACAATTACAGATTACAATATGTATCCCGCAAGTAGCCGACAGGGGTACAAAGACAGCGCTAATGGACAAATAAAGATAAGTGCTATATTGGTAATCGCTTGTGCTGGAATTTGTCCGTATAATTTGTTTTATATAACCAATTTAAAAAATAAAAGACGATTGATTACCCACAAGTTCGAATTGGAATGCTAAAATATTTATGTACACTTGCTGGCCAATTAAGTTATGCATCATTTGCAATTTTAAGAAGTACTTTAATAAAATATTTCTCATGTTTCACATTGCTGATTAATGTCTGGGACATGATATACAAGCTTGTACTTTGCAAAGATATTGTTACAAAAATATGGAATATTAATAAAAAAATATCAGTATTATAAAATATGTGTTTATTGTCAATAAAACGTTTAATGCTCCAGAATTATGACCACAAGGAATAGGAGCGATAGTATGCAATATGCACAAATGTATTGTTTGGCATTTTAAGTAATACAAAATTTTCAGATCTACACTATGAGGAAATTTTGCGATGCTCTACTTTAATTACTAAAGATTCGAGATCGCGGTAACGTGTTTTCCTTAAAAACCCTACCTGGGGGTGGGGGTTTAAGATGCTCAATCAACGGCGAAACTCCTTAACAAATATATTTTTTTGTGTGTGAAATTCTGACCATAACCTTGACGCATCGAGGGATAACCTTGGCTGGGTGCCCATGGCACCTGCAAACTTGTTCTTTTAGCCGGGTCATGCGTACCTATAGGCTCCCAGCCTACCAGGGCTAAAATGAAAATTTACCTTCGAGAAGATCTGCTAAATTTTACGTTTAAACTATCTTCGTTGCCGAGTTTCAAATTGTTGTCCTGCAATTCCACCATTTTAGTAAATACTATTATTGGTTCCTCTCTACTTTCTTTGAATTAAGGTATTACAAAATATTAATGTGGACGATGTGTCATAAATATTTATGATTCCAATAGGGTGAACTTTGATTTCTAATTCAATTTTCTAATTCATTCCACCCATTCTGATATCTGAATCCAGAACGGCAATTTGGGCTAGACAGACCAGCGTTATGATCTACTGTAAGCCCGACGTTTCATGGTAAACGCGGTACAATGCACCAATAACATAAATACTGTTTCAGTTAGGATTATATAAAGAAAAACTCACTTATCTATATTGAATATTATTACTTTTTATTTGCTAGAAATCGAAGTTGTTTTTTAAAATAACTTATCTCAGACCATCTGCATTCATTCCATTTTGAGTGAGACACCCTCGATGTCGTCGATGCTCCTTCGCCGTTGATGTTTATACAGGTAAGCCTTGTAAAAGTACCACGCGAATAGCACAAAGTAAGAGGCGTACATGGCGAACGACACATAGACATTGGTCATCGTCACCTCACATTGTTTGCCGGAACGAATTGACCAGTAGGTGTAGAAGTTGATGAAGCACCCGAACAGCATCTGTGAGATCTGGGCTGTCGTAATGGCCTTGGACACGCTTCGAGGCACACGCACTGAACATGACTTAAGTGCATAGTAACTGTACATGATTGCATGTACAGACATGTTGATGGTACTGAACCACCGACCATTAGAAGCCGTTTCGCTGTACGAGAACCACGAGTACAGAAGAACCTTTATGAATAAAAAATATACAAGTGTATTATGAAAAATTCATGACTGAACCACGAGTATAGTTAATTACGAGCGTATTTTTTCAAAATTACGAAATATACAAAACAATTGAAAATTACTGGCACATAACTTATTAAGAAAAATAGAATAAATTAACAAAATAACATTTTCTTGTGCAATAAAAGCGACAAATGCAATCAGATAAATCTACTGCTTCACATTGATAATCAGAAACAAACAAAATATGTGTTGCAACACTTGCTTCCACTTAAAAAAACAAGATGAGCCTGTATTCTGTGAGGACACTTGTGTCACACAAGAAAAATGTCCACTACAAACATTTGCACTAAACTATTTGAAAACATTAAAAATTCATTGAATCCCTGTCACGAAAAAGAAATTTATTCTACGAAAAACGTCACTTGCAGTCCAATCTGCAAAGATATTGGCAGGAAAACTAATTTAAAGCAACAGTTACATAACACATTTTGTTTGTTCTACTTTGTCATTGTTTTTCCTGCAAACTACAGAGTATACTATGTCTGATGATTGGCCTGCCACAAGTCCGAAAAAATTTGAAAACACTAAAATGAAATATTAGATGATGGTGTGAGTCCTGAACAGCGTTAAGCGTAAACGTAAGACGCACCGATTCGCGAACACTATTTTATAATATGTTATTCAGTTGTTCCAAATTACTCGTAGCATTTTGTTGTGACCCGGTTAGTCGAATTGTTTAAATACCCGGGTATCGACACGCTAAACACCAGAGTAACCTGAAAAATGCTATTGGCACAATTGCTAAAAGTGGAGAAAACTTTTACTGAGTGATTTGAAATTGTATTCTTTCGTCATGCGTTCGTAAAACGCATTAGTTAATTAAAAAGGTTAGATCCAATTTCGTCAATCATCTACAAAGATTGTTCCGGCCAAAAAATATTTTTGAAATAGCATTGCAGTTTATTTTTTTCTGTCACAATTTAAACTTCATTTTTGGATAAAACAAATCTAATTTAAGCCGTAATTAACGTATTAGGAATTTGTAAATTAGGTGTACATTTTGAGAAAGAGTTCAAAAGAATCAGGCTTCACTTCAGCAAGATATGATCAATAACTTAAGCTTAATAAATTATGCTCTAGTTTCTTTCTAGTGAATGTTAAGTTTTGAGAATATATTCAACAACCATCATAAAGAATGAGGATAGTGAAAAACTGTTGGTAATCGACTACGTAAAAACCATAATAGTCTAGTACAAGTAACCTAACCTAACCTAACCTGGGAACATCACCCAATCCCTTATATCAATGCACCATGTGCCTTTTGTCAATAACTTGGAAATACCATGCGTGAACGGGGCAGCATTCGTGCGTCATCAGTTAATCTTGTGACGTTTTCGAAAGACAAAAGGCAGTAAACAAAGCTGAATTCATAAAATGATATGTTATCATTAAAAAAGTGATTTTACCGTTGCATGATGAAACCAGTGCAAGAAGTACAAAGGTTGTTTCCTGAGCACTACAAATGCAGTGTCTCCTAGTTCGACAGCTTTGGACAGAATAAAGAGAAACAACCAGAAGAGAGCTACTGTGCTGCATCCGCCCGACTCACAGCTGGAGCAAACAGAATAGTGGAAGCCGAAGTCCTGCAGCACGTAGAACACCTCAGTCAGCATGCGCACAGAGGACACCGTACTGAACAGGGCTAACATCACGTTCCAGACCAGCAATAGGCATCGTAAATGATATCGCTGTCGGTGTTTCATCCAGTGCTGGCCCCAGAACAGCAGCGGGACGTAGAGGCAGACAAGGAGGATGGAGATCGTCCAGTTCCGGTTCATCCACGCTGTGGCAGCCGCAAAGTTAAAGTCATTCTCGAATTTGAACACAATCGAAAAGCGGGCGGCGCTCACCCCGACATCGGAAAGGTTGGACATTCTGGAAACCTGCATTATATGAGGATAAAGTGTTACGAACACGTTATGTACAGAACAGGGTGAATAAAAAGAAGAGTCAATTCAAATGAATGTACTTTTAAAATTGGTTAATTAATTGTAGTGAGTTTCTGTCGCTCAAATATGAAAAGTGCTGACAATTTCGTGCATAATATTTTCCAAGTCACCCAGTGTCTAGTTTTATCAGGAAATTCCTTATCACCAAAATATTTTGTTTTGCGCAATATGTTACATCCATTTTTTAGTGATCATAATTTTTAATCTGAATGATGACGTTACATCGGATTTGCATGTGTGCACGAGGGCTATTCAAAAAGGAAGTTGTTGCCAACATGTGCACCATATTTTATTTCATTCGACAAACGTTTTTTTCATTTTTATTGTAAAATTGCCTACAATTTCAGTTACACTATGTACACTTGTACTATATTTTTCATTTTTTTGGTTTTGTGGTCATTTTATTGGTTTGGCGCTTTATTATAAAATGAAGCCAGCCTCATGTCAAATTACGATACACAATACGTCGAAAGAAGGAAGATTGGGAAAATTGAAATTGGTAAGATTGAAGAAAGGGTTAATTTTTGGCATTGGAAACGAACTTATGTCATTTAATTTGATACCCAGATGCATCGTGGCCATGTAAAACCTCGATTGACAGTGTAATATATGAAGACGCAGATGCTCTTGTCGTCAGTCAGCTTGTACGTTGCGACATAAAAGATAATTTGACTTTCAATGGGATTTTAAATTGCAAGTCGATGAACTAAGATGTACTGCTATGCTATAATGTAAGTGGTCACATTCATATATAACCTGCAATAATTCACATGTGGCAAGAACTGGGCTACACATGTGGCAAGAACTTTATTATCAGAAAATTGTAAAGAAATATAACGGCATTTGAATCACACATTTAACTTATTACAAATTTTTGCAGACTTTGTAAAATCGATAATTAGATAGTTCGCTCAATATCATCATAATATTTAATCTATGTCAGAAAAAATAAATGAATTCATATACAAAACTAACCTTTTCAGTAGTGCCGCGTTGGATGAAGCGGATTAATCGGAAGCTATTATGAGTTCGAGAAAATGACGATATTTGTTCAAAGGTTGCACCCAATTTTTATAGTCCATCGAAATCATCAAAATACAGTGTCTAAACGAAAAAGTTGAATTTGATTGCTACGATTTGAAACTGGATGCCACGGTGTTCCATTTCCTGTATACGTGTCATTCCCAGTAGCGGTAATCCAGTGAAACGAAGTGCATGTATCCCCTTATTTAACATATGCGTTCATATTTTAGTGAATAAAATAACGTGGTGCACAAAGCTTACATTACCATTCGACTGTAATGCTCGCCATGATGGGATCGGAACAATGATTGCTGGGTGCAGGTTAGCGCCATCTAGCGTCGTATGGCTTATCTCCGTCGTTGGTCGATCACATGGATTCGCATTGCATTGGAGGGCATTCTATTCGTTCGCGGCGAAACGTCAGACAACAATTAAGCGTTTCCTCATCATTCTATTGTGGCACACATGTGTTTTAATATGTCACTGAAATACATTACGTTTGCTGTAAGGGTCGCTTAACGAGTCGTATCTAGGCGAAGGGAGAGGAGGTATCATTTGCATTGTTTCGATTGACTAGAACAGCTGAACAAATTAATCCGGGTTGCGATTCGAAAAATATAGTTTCATGAGCAGTGGTTCTCAACTTCACACAATTGATTATGAATTCACCATTCGAAGATCATTGTGGCATTTTGGTCTATAAATGCAAAATATAACTTGTATTCGTGACTTCAATGCTATATTCTTTGCTACCCGTCGTCCATGCACGTAACGTCATAACACATATACCACATGACATACAGGTACACAGAAGTTACGTCATTACGTAAGTCTGCCGACGATGAAGTAACAAATTCAGATTACTCAGTACTTTCCATACTTCTACTGAGGCGGTCTTAAGCACTAGTAACTAATATTTACCATATGACACAATGAAGAATTTTAATGTAGATTTGCTTCGAAAGACTACAAGCGCTTAATAAAATAACGTGCTGTTTTAAAAGCAATAAATTTGCGTATTCTAAACATGATTGCTATTGAACGACTTAATTTGAGACGAAGTTCTGATAAATAAGGCCCCCAAGAGAGACCCGAACTGTAAGACCTAAGTACTTGATTTGATCGCACTAATGTAAAAGAATAAGTCCTGAAAAAAAATTTATTTTACACTTTTTTCATCAATGAATATCATAAATTTAAATGGGGGTTGTGCCCGGGACAGACAGGACGAAAAAGACGAACGACAGTTGGCGATAACTCTTCTAATATAATATAATAATAGTAAACTATTATTTAAAACGAAAAAATTAAACTAGAAAACCTTGGGAACTGACGCTACAGATAAGACGATGTCGAAACACATCAAACAATTTTACCACATCCACATCTCCCGTGGGAAATTACTATTTATAATTACCCAAGGTAAGTAAGGCAGGAGTTAAGTCCTGTCTCTGCCTGCATGTAACTTTTATCATAAATTTAGTTTTATTCGCATTTAAACAAAGCCCATTTTCATTAAACCAATTTTTTAGTAATATGAAATCGGTTTGTGTTTCAGCTTCAAGAATCGATAGATTGTAATTTGAATTAATATAAACTGTATCATCTGCGAATGCTTGGATTTTACCTTGCAATTGGATGTCGAAAATATCATTGATGTATGTATGTGGGGAACATAAGTGGGCCCAAAACAGATCCCTGAAGGAGGGTCTCCATTTTAACTATAACTATTAGTACAACTCATCGTAGCTGACTGTGGCTTGGCGGTCCCGGGTTCGATTCCCGGGGTAGGTTCTCGAAAAATGTCAAACCCGGGGTACTGGTTGCTCCATTGAAATATCTCTTTTGGTTAAACGTGACCGAAAAAGTTGATGAGGAGTTTAAATTTTTCTTAACTTTGTTTTATTATATAGACAGTAGCCAAATTACAAGTGGCAATGACACGACAAGTAAAGCTACATGGCAAAAACACAAGTGATAATACATTTTACAATGCAGATATATGCAGTGGCACACACCCTCAGGCATTCAAGAACATTCTCAGATGCCAGGGTATGTCACGTATGGGTTTAGCTGGTTACCCTGGCTGGTACAACCAAGCTCAGTGTCAGAGTCATTACTTTGATATAACTCTGGTGCACCCGATGCTCGGCGGCTCATGACCTAAGGAGGCACTGAACACTCGTGCTTGCTCGGAGGTGTCATACCTCCAACAGCGGCTAATTAATTTAGACTTATGGTGTATTAATGGAAAGATTGACCTGTAGTGCAGTATGATGCACTGCAATATTAAGGGCAGTGATTTTTTTAAAATATAATTATTTTCTATTTGGAATCAATTTTTATTCTTTAAAGCATTGTGCCGTTCAATCAGGGATCTGAGATTAGACATTATGATATGATGATTATTCTTAACTTATTTAAACTTTCAGCGTATTAGCTCTATTTTTGTTTTTTCGTTTTGATGGTTGTATCATGTTTGTGTGATGACTTAAGAACAAAGTATGATTGGTAAAAGTACCAGAGAAACAGGCAAAAATATGAGGTGTACATCACCATCGAGGCACGCATGTTGGAATCACTGACCATACAGTTAATGCCACGCCGCTTGACGTCATACACATAATAGGTGATGTAACAGCCAAGCACCATTTGTGACAGTTGTGCCACCGTGATAGTCATGCTCACACTGCGTGGTACATGCACCGAGAATGCTTTCAGCGTGTAGTAGGTGTACATCACTGAGTGGATGGTTAAGTTGACAATGAAGAACAACCGCCCTGAAGATGTGTTCGATGCATAGGAATGCCACGTGTACAGCAAAACCTGAAATAAATAACAATCTTAGTTAAGTTTAGATGCTATTCATAACGGTGTTCGACACATAACTATAACACATCACAATCAGAACATTGTGATGATCCAGGACCAAATGCCTCCATAACCACTTGGCACATCATCGGCAATGTTTTCCTTAATTCTACCTATTGACTGAGGTTTTGTGTTTTTATCATATGTGTTATTTAACAAAACAAATGTTTTAAATTGCAAAACTTATACCGTGACGTGGTGGTACCAATGCAGAAAGAAGAGTGGTCGCTTGCGAAGAACGATGAAGGCAGTGTCTCCCAATTCGATGACTTTTGATGCAGCAAAGGCCCACAGCCAGAATTGGCCAACAAAAGTGCAAGTTTTCTCCTCACAATGGCTACATACGGAGAAGTGGAATCCCCGAGTGATGATTGTGTGGATGATTTCTGGCATAGCTCGCACGACGCCAATGATACTGAATATGGAAAGTCCCAGATTCCAGATGACCAGAAGTCCCTTAATCTCGAATGGAGGTCGCGTTTTCATGTAGCGCGTACCAACATACAACAGCCCCAGATAGATTACTACAATGTAGTAGGCGACATTCTTGTGCCTATCCATCCATTCAATGGCTTCGACTGGACGAAACTGTCGCTCAAATTCGAACGTCCATGAGTGCAACTCCGTGTTGGCGGATATATTCATGGTCACAGTGATACGTTGTGGCAGCGATCTATTTTCATTAAAGAAAACATCTAATTATAAAATTTCTACAAAACTCATAGACAATTGCGTACGACTCGTCGTAGGTTTAGCGATGGACTGTGGTTCGGCGATCCCGAGTTCGATTTCAGGCGCGGGCTCTCGATTATTTGATCCCGGGGTACTGGTAAAAATGTGCCCCTCACATAGTGCCAGCACCAAGAGGGGTACAGAGTCCTGCTGTGATATTGATATACACTACAGTGAATATAAAAAATAAAATATATATTTTTATTCTTATTCTTGTTTTAACTATTCTCGGTAGTGAGTATAATAACAGAGGATTATGTACACCCACTCATTGCGTTGAGTGACACATTTGTAGCAAAACCACAGGAATGAATATATAATTGACGAGAGCCTATAAATCAAATAAAAAGAACCGGAATGTCACTCAGCCAACTTAACTGCAATAGGTCATTGAAGGAGTGTTATAAAGAGAAATAAATGCATAAGTTGGCCGTTGGAACATGGTAAAATAACATATTATTATAAAGAAAAAGTCTGTATCCTAGTGCTCCAAATTGGGCGGGGATTCGAACGAGCAGGACTAATCCAACTGAATAGCCTTATTTTCCTGTTCCAATTTGAACTTTCACTTATGATTCATTTAATTCAAACACCAATGCATCAAACCCATTTGCCGTTTAAATGTAGTGTGCAATTTAAATGTATATAAAACTTAAAAAGTATAACATATTGAAGAGGACTGAAAGTGTATAATAAATAATGATTAAGTTAAATGCTTCCAGTACGCGTTGGTATGTTTAATTCTTAATAAAGAAATAATTGGAGAGATGTTGCTGGACTCAACAAGTATACCGGCGACGATCACGAAACGATTAAATTGA